>JAXCHB010000119.1:0-255945 GCA_036926305.1 Uropetala carovei | reverse complement strand
ATTAAAATTAGAAGGAAATAACCTACGACCTTCGAATTTGAACCATTTTAAGAAAAATTATAGTTTCTTATTCTGTTCATCTTTTTTCGCCCACAGTTCGAAATATTCCATGTTAAACGTTTAATTACATATTTATGGAAATCTTGACATTTTAACGGAATGTTGCCATGGTGACTAATTATATTGTTAAACCTCAAAATCCTATTGTTAAATCAATCCTTATGGGTGTAAGTAAGCGTGCTTTGAATGTTTTTAATACGAGATGGGGAGGGAGGGAGAGGGATTGTAACGGAGGGGAGAGAGGAGGGAGAGAGAGAGAGAGAGGGAGGTAAGGTTAACTAAAGATATCCCGTCATATTGACGGGCAATTACGCTAGTAAGTATTAATTAATTAATTTATTTATTTCATAGTTCAAAAAAACAGCACTCAGTCCAATGACTTTGAACACAAACAAAAAAATATCACAAATAGGAATAAAAACAATATGTTTAACAAAGTCTTGTAAAAAAATGGTGTAGTTCTCAAAAGAATATATCGGCGGTTGGAGTTTGCTTCGGCGATTTATTATACAGATTTGGAAGCCGAAAAATTAGTGAGCAGTTTGTCGCTGAAAGCCGAGGCGTGCGGCAAAATAAAAGTTGTTGTAGTCTCGTACATCGAGAAGGAATCCGAAGGGAAGGAATAGAGAGGAGTTCGGGAGTTCTGTATTTGCCGTTAATAATATTTCTTAAGAATTTAAGGTCGATTGACTTTCTGCGGTCTGACAGTGGCATTAATCCGAGAATGTGAAGAATTGCCTATTAATTACGTATTTGGTTAGTAGATCAAAGAAAATTACCATATAATAATTTTGAGTTTTATGGTTTAGAAAAAACTGCGTATCGGCCTTATTTAAAATTTAAACACAGAATACGTATCCCACTGAGGAAAACACCTACGAAAAAGAGAGAGATGTATAAACAGCAAACAATTCCAAAACAATTCAGGCAAAACATTTTTAATAGAAAGAAAAGAGAAATATACACACATACATGTAAATAAATAAATACATACAAATAATAAAAGTTCAAAAGAATATAAAATTTTATTTTATACATTAAAAAATCGAAGAAAAATAGAAATAATTGGATTTTTACAGTTAACATTACGACAAGAGATAGTTCACCAATATAAATACACTGTCACTTACAAACAAGAGAAATAAATTATATACGTTCTGTCGTTGAGACGTGCTTGTTGTGTTGTGATTATGGGAGAGAGTGGAAAGAAAGAGAGCGGAGAGAGAGAGGGAGAGAGAGGGAGAGAGGAGAGAGAGAGAGAGAGGGAGAGAGAGAGAGGGAGAGAGAGAGAGAGGGAGAGAGAGAGGGGAGAGAGAGAGAGAGAGAGAGAGAGAGAGAGAGAAGGGAGAGAGAGAGAGGGAGAGAGGAGAGAGAGAGACAGGGAGTGGACGCCATGTAACTCCGGGAGATATTTCTTCCGAGTGCGTTTGCCGTGAAGGCGGCTGCTTCCCCAAAAGAAATGCCTTTTCCTCTTCTTCCCCTCGACTTGCCTCTCTTTGCCACGCTGAATATTTTTCGCTTCGCAGAATATCCATTTTCCTGCCCCAGTGGCAATATTTTTCATCCAAAATAAAAATGTCGTCCCGTTTTTGTGGTAGCAGGAATTGTATTTTTTCAGAAAGTCTCGCGAAAATAATTTAATCGGTGAATCAAGGTAAGTTAGACATTTTTCGTCGCGTTCGTAATGCAGGAAAGCTATGCAAGTCGAGTGCGCGTAATTTGAAATTTTTTTCGAAAATCTACGAAAAAGACAGTTATTATTTTCCGTGACATTTTCCCTTTGAAAATAGAAATGTTGCTCACATTACGTATAATGAAAAGGAATCTGTTTCAGTATAACGTTCTATCGATGAAGATGTTCTATCTGGTAGTTCGATCATCGTGCCTATTCAAAAATTATCACTAAAATATAGAATAGGTATTGAAAGAATAAATACTTAATTTAGGTATTGGAAATACCTTAGATAAGTACACCGCTCCCCGGTTATAACGCGGAGTATCGGTGAAGAAGCTGCGACCCTCGTTATAAGGCAACCGCGGTATAACCTAGGACATGACTTTTCATTTTTTAAAATTTCTGTACTTGCTACAAACGACAAAATTCAAATAAAAAACAATATACAGTGAGTAGAAGAAATTTATTTAATCGATTCCTTAAAACGTCAGTATATTTTGTTGTTTTTACTTTAGTACATACTAAAAAAATCGGTACAACATACATTGCACAAACTTTCTCATGTATGTACTAATGCGTCGTTTAGTTATCTTTAGAAAATGAAAATCGTATGAGCCTGTTTTTAGAAAATCCAATTTTTGTTAAAGATGCTCAAGAATAAACTAGCCTCATATTAATTTTTTGAGAAATATGAACGATACAGTATTATTGAAGACGTAAACTTAAGTAACTGTAGGTACCAAATTTGATCAAAATCGTTAGAGCCATTTTTGAGAAAATCGAATTGTTGTTTAAAATGCGCAGAATATACTACTCTTAATTATTGAGCAATGTCAACCATTTCTACTTATACTCTGCTCAGTATGATAAAATGCTTATGTACGAGATTTCATTCATTTTCGCTCTACCGTTTAGGCTCCAGAGCCAGTAACAGACAGACAGACGGCATTGCGAAAACCACTTGTTCGGATTCAGCGACACCTAAAACGTATATTTCCGTAAAAATCTCGAGGTCGAATTTCTTCGCGATAACAACACTTTCTCGATACTTATGAGAAAGTGAAAACGACAGGACTTTCTTTCCAAGAAATAGGGAGGAAGACCCGCGGTATATGAGATTCCGCGTTATAACCGACGGCGTTATAACCGGGGAGCGGTGTACTTGTATTTTTAATGTTTATTGCTTAATTTCTTATTTTAGAATATATTTTCAACCATAATATCGTAAGAGCTAGATAATCCTATAGTGAATTAATTACATATTATTACTTTTAATACATCTTATATAATAAAATTGAATGTCTGTCCTTATGCATTCCCACGCCCTTTGAGCTGTCGGGACCAAACTTTGCAAATTGACTTCATATGACTCTACGAGTAACATAGGGTACCCGGGATTTCCAAAATCGACCCGGGTTCGAATCCAGGAGATAATTTTATTTTCCCATAAGTTTACACGGGATTTTCGATTTTTCAGAATGCAAGGTTTTATTCCTTCATTCATTAAAACACGTAAATATGGACCGATTTTCTTCGTTTTCACTTTATTCGACGGTTAAAGCTCTATACTATCTTATTCTTGCGATGTTTACACGTTATACGGTTGAAGTTTTCAGAAATACATAATTGTTTTCGAATTTTTACAGATATTTCGTACTCTTTTTCCTGGCGTTGCCAAGGCGACCGTCATTATTGCCTCCGATTCAATTACTATCAATTATACCTTCAAATAGGTGAAAGAATAGAGTTATTCGCTTCGCACTTTTGTTTAAGCATCGAAATTAATGATGCATAACAACATAAATATTTATGGATAATTATTCTGTTGACCGCATATGGGAAACGTTTCTTACGATTTAATCAAGGCAGTTGAATGCTAGAATCTTATCTCTTTATAGGTAGAACCATTATATTATACATCCATAATGTTTATTAACGCAAATAGGCTGACGCATAAATTAAAAATTAAATGAGAATAGCTCGCCATGTTCGTAAAAATTTGTTGCAATGCGGAGAGAAAAACACTCAGGTTGATGCCATTTTCATTGATTTTAAAAAAGCGTTTGATAAAGTACCCTATAATAAATTAATAGGAAAAATAGGAAAGTACGGCATAAACCCTAATATCGTGAGTTGGGTAAAAGACTTCCTCTCCAACGGAAAACAGATAGTAGTTATTGATTGGAAATCTTCATACCCCAGTAAAAGTCGCATCAGGTGTTCCACAGGGAAGTGTCATAGGCCCACTACTATTCCTGATATATGTAAACGATATCTGCTCGGTAGTTCGCTGCAAAATAAGACTTTTCGCAGATGACACCGTTTTATATCAGGAGATAATGAGTCAGGATGACCAAAAATCGCTCCAGGAAGATTTAAACGCCCTTTCAGCTTGGTGTCAAGATTGGAAAATCGAAGTTAATCACAGCAAGTGTTCCCTATTGAGTTTCTGGAAGAGTAAGAACAAAGAATTGGACTCGGAGTACAGAATTGATAGATTGAACATCCAATCTGCGGAGTACGTTAAATATTTAGGAGTCACCATTTGTCGTGATCTATCGTGGAATATGCATATTCGAAGGATCGTAGGCGCAGCTAATGTGAAATTGGGCTTCGTAGGCAGAATAGTAAGAAGTAGCACAGAACAGGTACGAGGAACGTGTTATTTATCATTGGTCAGTTCTCAGGTCGAATACGCTTCCAGCATATGGGATCCGTACGAAAAGGGAGGGATATTTGAGTTAGAAAGAATCCAACGCATAGCAGCCAGATTCGTAAAGCAAAAATATGAGCAAAACTTAAGCGTCACATCACTCTTGAAGGAATTGCATTGGATATCGCTAGAGGATCGCAGAATTAGCGCTAGGTTAAGGCTTCTGGAGAAATTTAGGTCGGAAGTTCTCTTAGAGGAGGTCTCAGGAATATTAGAGGCACCTACGTACATGGGCAGGCACGATCACGAGAATAAAATACGAGAGATCGACTGTAGGACCGAGCGATATCAGAGCTCGTTTGTCCCAAGAACCATACGGGATCATAACAGGAGAGTGATTCCCACGAGGGACGTTATTAGGTAGGTTTTGGTGTGCTGCACCCCCTGCCACCCACCAGTCTGTTGATTTGCAAGGTATCATGTAGATGTAGACACACGTTATTATTTTAATTACATTACATGGTTATCTTCTTTTCATTGATAATCTACATAAACGGTTGCATTGATTGTTATATAAAAAAGAACATATATTTGAATAAAAAGAAAAACAAAAGTTCGCCCATTTCATCGGTATCAGAGATATCTCAGAAGTTTTTACTTTCTCCAGTATACGTAGTATAGAGAAATTATTGTTTTCATGAAAAAATTCGAAATCGAGATTTCAACGGAAATACACGTTTTGTGGTGCGCAAAGGGAGAAATGATTGTATTACCATATAATACATAATTTTATTCGCCAAAGACGTCTGGCATAACCCGGGCATCGCCGGGTACTTTCAGCTAGTTTATTACAAACGTTTCATTTTCTTTAGATATGATTTATTCGATGATGGTAATTCCATGGCTTATGGGGTATATTGGAAAATACCAAACTGCATTAAAATTTACTTGAATATCAAAAATGTGAATAATTTGTTTTAAATAAAGGGAGGATGTTATTCGCTAATACCTATATGCCGAGTTTTACTGTAATGAACGTTATGTTCTTATTTCTGACAATACGATGCGAAATTCTGCAAATTTCTAAACCGAACAATGAAGTTGATTATGACATGATTCGATGCATGACGTGTGGTACACACATATCGACAAAAATGAAATTATTAAATAAATGTACATAGAAAAATGATTAAAATGCCCTAATTATTTAATATTCTTTAGTATTTATTCCACTTAATTGCCAGGTAGATCCTATTTATCTTAATATATCTTCGGCACTAATATCCCTAAAGGTAAAAATCTTTCACGCGAACTCACTTTTCTACTTAATGACAGCACTTTAAGCATTTTTAAAATGCGTATAACGCCGTGAAATTATTTCCTGTGAAAGTGGAACGGTGGGATGGAATTTGTCCGCTGACGCATTAACTCCGAAATGCATCACAAAAAGGGAGAAAAATAAAAAAAAAGAGATCGATTCTTCTCGAGAGCCTTTAAAATGAATTGGGTATCGGTGTTACTCGTGAGAAGAGGTTAAAGCGATTTTTAAAAGCCTTTACTTTTATTCTCCGTCATGCCTTTCGTGGATAGAGAGAGAGTGTGAGAGAGAGAGGCACCTCACACCGCTTCCAGAAACAGCTGCGCCCAAGACAGAACGCTACGTGCCCGCTTGAGTCCTCGCCTTTCGAAATTGGAAAACCGTGTAATAATAGGCACGAAACTCGTACGTGGCGCAAACTTATTGTTGTTTATTTTTTTCAACACCGTCAGGAACACTGTTCACTACATTTCATTTTCAGAGGATATAGAAGGTCCCTAAAAAGCACTTTAATACAAATGCTCTCGTTTTCGTTATTAATGATTAAAAAGTAAAAGTGACTGCGCCGAAGATATAATTCTATCCACGTTTGAAAAGTATCAGTTACTGGACACAAAATATGCCAACTATAGACAGGCTGTATTAGTATGTGGTTACATACTCTTCTTTTATTTGGATCGGGAATTCGATAAAAAAAATGTCCATTCATCCTAATAACTCTATCATCTGGTGGGTTTCAGACACACCTAACTCTATGCTTGCCATCCAAAGCTTTTCCCTTCCCATTCTCATAACCAATTCCTTCTTTAAAAGCATCTAATATACCTTTCCTCTTCCTATCTCTTTCCTAACAGTTTTCCTTCTATGACCTCTTTCAGTAGACCATTTTCTTTGAAATCTTGACCCATCCATCTCTTCCCCCTTTCCCCTATTACTCTGATTAATGTCATCACTTCCCTTACTGTATTCAAACTTGCCTCATTCCTCTCCGTCAAGGTGATTTTCTCTAATGTACGCCACACCCACTTCTCAAACCACTCTGCTCTGCTTCCATCTTCTTTTCTCATTGTCCACGTCTCGCACCAATATAATGCTACGCGAGAGAGACGTTCAATAAATTCGAACTTGCAAAAAAAGAGACGACGTATTTCGCGAGGTGTCAATGAATATCTGATGCGATTTGCTCCGTTATTTACCTATACTTGTGCGGATAAACGAAATCGTTTTCATTTTGCGCGATTTGCTGGGATGAGGAGACGTGCTCTCTTTTTCTTTTTTCCTCGGTTACGTCACCTCCAAGCGCCATCACTCCCGAATCTTCGTCTCAGCGTTCGTCTTAGGCCGGGCGCGCACTGATAGAGCGAAACAAGGCGGAACTGTCTCAAGCCATGAAGAAAGGGAACGTGTCGACTCGTTTCAAACACCAGAGCTCGCACACTGGTTAGGCGAAACGAAACGATGCAATTTGTACAGAAAAAAACACTTCATTTCAGAATGGCAAGGGATGATGACGGGGTTGTTCCCATTCTATGGGACTGGTTGGTGAAAAAGTCAGTAACACTGAACAATCAATACAATAATAATAATGTACTAATGTAACCAATGCTATTAAAATACAATTAAATACGTGGTACTCACCTGTTGCCTTCATCTCAGTCGCTATCTCATTCCTCATTTTATCTATTGCTGCTCTGTTGCTATACTCTTTGCTGGTGAAGTCATAAATTGCGCTTCTTTCGTGTACAAGGGCCACGAGTTTATCAGCCTCACACTCCATGGCTTGAGAAATACTGAAACGTTTCGACGAAACAAAGGGACGAGAAACGGCATGACACGTGATTCTTCCTGTTCTAACCAGCTTGGAGCGGATGTTTCGCTTCGCCTTATCAGTGTGTGCGCGCTCATTCATTTGAATGTAAGTTTCGTCTCTTGAAACTGCTTGGAGCAGTTTTGCCTTCTTTCGCCCTATCAGTGTACGCCCGGCCTTTAGTGCTTCGGAGGAAATTCCAGCGGAGAATTGTTGGTAGGAGGAGAGGAGGGGTTTGGCGAATAAGGAATTCGCGACGCATAAAGAGAGTCAACCTTAATCGGGATTAATTGAGACTGTTATGTTCATGTTTGGATTGAAATCCATCGCCAGTTGCGTGAATGGATAGCAATGACAATCGTAGCAAAAATACTTTTCTATTAATTTAGAGGTATCATAATTAATTAACGAGTGATAATTCAGAAGGAATATATTGCCTTGGAAACATTACTCAGTTGTCAAGTCTTTCAAAGCAAGAAACATTTCCTTCCCCTCCTCTGTGTGCTTTCGAATGTAAAATCCACGTGTTCAAGGGGTCCATAGGATTACAAGTAGGAGATGCATGTTTAAAATAATTGATAAACCTAGGTGTCTGTTCAGTAAAATGTTTAAATCGCGCTTTTTATCCGGTATGGACTTGGAGTGAAACAGTTTCATACGGGAAGGATAAAATGATAATATGTATTACGTATATCTAACAGAAATGTGTAATTAATATCATAGGAACAATCAGACCGCTATACATAGGATTTAAGGACCACCCTAACTAATAAAGAAGAAAACATTTGTGCATTTTAGAATTTACGAAATCGTATGCGTTTTCAACGTTAAAGATACTTTTTCATCCCAACCAACGCTATTTTTTGCAGTTATTTTAAATCGGTACGCATTATTATTGTATTGTTTATGGAAACACAACATTTTGCATATATATCGTTTACAGGGTTAAAGTCTGTAAATGTTTCAAGAGATTTTGATGAGGAGAGAATGACAGACATGGAAGAACAGTAGCCTTTAGAGTGAGCTAGCACCCTTTCATTTTATCGGGTATTTTGCTTGAAAAGGGTAACCAGTGGAAGAAGTGTTTTGCTACTGTATGGTTTTCATTCATCATCATGTTTATAAGGTTACGTAAATTACAAAAACCTAACGCAGAACTGTTACTTTTTTGGAATCGTCAATGATTCAGGTCCTCGTAATTAAAAAATATTGACGCTTAAATTTATTTATAACACGGATTTTACAATTTTAAATTTCATGTTCAACTTGATTTTTATTAGGTTTTTTATGACATATATATATAACTTATACACATTCATACTAACGGAAATCGGATTAAATGCTTGTTACAAAGCGTCACGACTTTAGTGCCACACTGCGTATCATAACATGCGGTAGCTGTAAGGTGTTTTGATATTTATTACTTTTTTATCTAGGAAAATGTTACATTATGATTTGTCGTTTTGCGTGTGACGAATGATTGCATGCAAAATTAATTGTCGCAAGGCACGTATATGCGTAACCTTTTCTGTCACAACTGATTTCACATAGTGGCAGGTGATTGAGCGCACGAGTCGCGTAACCCCTACTAGGATCTAAGAGAGAAAAAGAAATATGGAAGCGATGAAAAATGGAAGTGTCGTCGAAAAAGGAAAAGGTGGACGCATTCGGATCGGTCGAGAGAGTTCGTGGGTGTCGTGCGGTGGGGTAGGATGAGGAAGGCGTTGTATTCTAAGGCTGGCGAGATTGGAGTGGTTTTATATCTCAAAGGTCAGGCTGACTTGCGAGGAAAACGGAGGACATAAGCAGAAAAGGTCTGAGAAAAGTGTAAGGAAATGGCGATCTATAAGGTTTGTTGTCCTTGCTGCGTTTCCGGCTAAGAAGGGATTTATATTAATAAAAATTATAAAAAGAACGCGGAAATCCATTAGGGAAGAAGCCATAGCATGGATAAGTTCATGAATGGTAGAAAACGTATCAGCAAAATGAAATACATTAAGCTATCCAAATCAAAACACTGTTATCGATCCGGAAAAGATATTCTAGGGAAGAATGACTTTGAAATAGGTAGGTATATCATTGAAATCGCCTATATTATTCTTTGTTATAGAAATTGGTTTTGTACTTCATCATTTATTCATTCGATAGATATAAGGCACTTCAATCAAAATGTTATGTTTCAATGAGTCCGATATTTCGCCTTCATAACCAATTAACGATCTCACTTGAAAGGTAAAAAAACAAATTCTACACCATTCTTTCCTTGCATCTGTCGCTGTTGCCCATGAAATGCAACACCCGAAAGGAATTCATATTCATTTATAATTGCTTCAACTTACACCAATAGCAAAAGTTCATTTTCGAGAGCAATTACACAAAAAACGAGTGTTTGGACTACATCCGCCAATCCAAGCACGAAACAGTTAAAAGTTTTATTGAACGAAAGCGAGATCGCGTAAACAAGACGAATCACAACATCCATGCCCGAAGCGGGATACGAACCCGCGACCTTTTGGGTTAGACGGCAGGCACACTGCCTACCAATCTAACCCCATGATTGTTCACTTTTTTTTTCAATTTAACAGCAATGTGGGGAAAATCAAGGGCTTGAAAATCGCGAGTGAGGCTGCAGAAGCGTGGTATTTTATCCATTGCAATAAGAGCTTTTTTTTTAACTCAATAAATCCTCGACTGATCTTCCCTCTTGTTTACCCTCCTCTCAGTTGGTACTCACTCCATCCCTCCCGCCAGGCCATCCTCTCCCTCCTCCTCCACTCCAACTCCCTTCCCTCCCCCTTCCTCCACCCCCTCTCTCCCCTCCTACGCTCGAAATCCCTCCTCCTATTCTCCTTCCCTCTCCATCAAATACTTCTCTTGCGCTCCACCGACGACGTTAGAGGCTTTGCTTTCGTTTTTGTTTCCTTCGTCGCCGTCGTTTCTTATTGCCACCACCACGCGGCGCCGTTAAAACCGCATAGGACAAGGGGGTAACAAGAGAGAAAAGGGAAGGAACCATGGTATGAAATAGGCAGAGTGTAGTTCAGTGGTTCTCAACCGGTGTGCCGCGAGGAAGGGACCAGTGTGCCGCACACACCGAAGATGTTTAATTTTTTTGAATTACTAGCAGGAGCTCCCTTTAAATTTCAACGGATTTAGTGAATCTAAAACTTCGACCGTGTAACGTGTAAGCATCGCAAGAATAAGAGAGTACACAGTTATACCCGTCGAATAAAGCAAAAATGAAGAAAACCGCTCCGCATTTTCCTATTTAGATGAATGAAGGAAGAAAATCTTACGAAAATAACGTATAAACTCCTTCCACCCTCTCCTTCCCTTCTCCCCCTCCCTCCACTCTCTCCCTCTCTCTCCCTCCCTCTCTCTCCCTCCCTCTCTCTCCCTCCCTCCCTCTCTCTCCCTCCCTCCCTCCCCTCTCTCCCTCCACTCTCTTCCTCCCCTCTCTCCCTCCCTCCCCCTTTATCCATCTCCCTCCTCTGTTACCATCCATCTCTCTCCCTCCCTATCTCGTATTAAAAACATTCAAAGCGAACAAAATTACGAACATTCTCCTTTATATGTTAGATTAGAAGATAATTCAATTAAAAACAATAAATATTTGGTTTCCATGTAAACAAATTAAAATCATACACAGAAATTGACAAAAGGTATTACGTTAAAAATTTTCCCCTATAAATGCATTGAACTGTCAATTTCGGCGATAATGAGAGTTGTCATTGTAGCTGATAATGGGTATTGTAATAAAACTGATGAATTCACGTATTTTATTGATTCTAAATGCATTTTTATGCTAATTCGATCAGGATTCGGATTCTGTCTTCAATAAAAATAAACTTTGTTCTTTTCTTCGTAGAACCATTCAAGTCTCAAGTTCGTGTCATGTTTCTAAGTAATTTTAAAATTCAAATGAAAAATAAGCTGCACTTGTCCCTATGTTATTTAAATGGAGAAAATGAAAAAAAAAATTTTTTAATTAGACAGGTGAATCAAATCGATATAAAATCTTTACTATACCACAGTACTCCTTATTCTGGTTAAAAATGATACCTTTCTCTTGCTTCTACGATCTGTAGTTTTCGAGTTTTAAAATTATGATACACACACACATATTCATTTTTATATACTAGATGAGAACGGGCTTTTGACTGTGGAACAGAAGGCAAAAGTCGTGTTATTTTTTGCGGAAACAAAGAGTGTAAGATGGTATGACATTTCGTACGCCACCCTGTATGTATTTAAAGTAGAATAAAATTATACAATTATTGCTTTACCAATCGTAACAATGTAATATAACTGCGAATTTTACTTGTTACGCTAGTTTTTATCTTTAAAAATGAGTATTTACGCAGTGAGATTAATTAGAGGTGGTTTGGTGGGCCGCGATGTCCTTAAGCATGCATGAAGGTGTGCCGTAGAGCAAAAAAGGTTGAGAAGCACTGGTGTAGGTATTTCGACAACTGGTCGCCATCTGTTTTCTATTGTCTTTTATAACAGCACTTACCTCTTTCTCATTTTCCCTTTCCGATTCTACTTTCTTTCTCTATCACTCATCACTCCTGCTATAGTCTGTTCACTTTCTTAAGTCTCTTGACCTTCATAGAGCAAGTAGCCAATCACGAACGTTTCCCCTTCCATCGCCCCTCACAACATTCGCGCGGGAGGACAGATACCCAATCACGAACAGCAACAGCAAGGAAACGGCGGTTGAAATGGCAACGCAGACCGATGTGAACGCTTCGAGAGCAAGAGTGACACTGAGTTCCCTCGACTACCTTCCCAAACGAACCGTCTCCTATTGGCTGTTGCTAAGTGGCGTACGTTCAAGGTCAAGAGACTTTAGATAGTGAACAGACTATACCGATGAAATACATTTGGTAGCCAAAATGGAGGGGAGAAACGAATGTGCGCTAAGAGAGAAAGTAAAATGAAAACGAGAAAGGGAGAGGGTATATGTAGGAAGAGAAAGGAAGGAAATGCAGAAAAAACGAGAGATAGAGAGAAAAGAAGTTGAACAGATAATTAGACATTTATAAAAATACTTCGTTTAATAGGTTTTTTTTAAAGAAGGAAAACTGCTAATCAGAATCGGAAAGGAGGTGCATAGAGGGGATGGAAAGATGAAAGGAATTAATCTGAGATGTTTAGTGTATCAGCTGCTCGTCTCTACCGCTGAAAGATATTGCAAAATATCGGGAAACAAAATTGAAAAACGCTGCAGTTCTATATTGCTGGATCGCATTCTCTATCGAGTTAGGTAGCATTTTCACCGGCAAATTACAGATGTTTCCAAATGCAAAGGAAGAAAAGAGCAGGTTGAATGAAAAATAAAGGGATTAAATACTTGTTCCAATTAGTACACTGTGCAAGTAACATACAGAGGATTAGAATTCGTGTCTTTTACTTAAGAGCGGTCTCACTTTCGCATTGAATTACATTAGTTTCACATGGAATTTCAGGTGCAAAACTTAATCTCGCGTCATTCTAACAGCGTACGCGGTTCCACTTTTACGGATGGAACAGTATTATACAATGCGCATTTTAATATGTTTGGGAGAATTAGATTGTCGGCCAAATGATAGGTAACGATCAAACAGTTGAATGAGAAATATGAGAAATTCATATATCATGCGGGATGAGTTCTTAAAGAGATCGATCAAATTATCTGCTCACAAATCTTTCAGCATTCACAAGTTTTCCCTTTCTCTGCACATAATTACTGGACTTAATCTTTTTCTTCTTGAATTCCATCATTCCCGCAAAACTATCACCATTAATAAGAGAGTGACGCATTTAAGGTGTGATTCTGAAAAACTGAATGTGATGCGCAAAACTCCTAATGGCAAATCGAAGGCGTTAGGCCCGAGGAAAATCTAAATTTTATTTAATCATCGATGGATAATTAATTTTTAAGTTCTAAAAATTTTAATTAAATTTACGTGCTAATTAATTATCATAAATATCCATGCAATCATAGTATATCGATACTGTTGAAACCGATGATTAATTTATGATTTATAACGATCGAATTTCCATTTCCACGAGGAGTCGAATAAATCATAATTAAAAAGTTTTAAAGTACAAAGATGATCACTTTAATATATTAGTTTTTGTCATTCTCTCAGACGAATTCAAAAGTGTGACAAAGATTCGTGTTAATGCGTCGGATATATATTTAATGATATTAATTCAACGACGCATAAAGAATGAAATATCTCTCGATAGAGCCTTCTATTGTTTTTTTCTGTCGTAGAGGATCACTGCCTAAATTAGTGAGACGTGTCAAAACCCTTCCTGGCGTCACGGTTTGCTTAAACTTTCTATATCTTCGAAATCTATGTACTCAACGTCCGGCAAGAACGAATCGAGGTCGTCGCCAACCTCGAGAGAAACTTTGCGAAGCAATTCATCGTCGGGTAAATCGATTCCTTCCAGTTCGTCGCTGGAATCCGTTAGCTTGTACATCATTTCCGCGACGTCCGGCGCGAACTCATTTTCGTGATCCGTGCTATCCATTTCCACTTCGGCGTCCCAGTTGCTAGGCAAGAAGGATGCTATCGAACCGTCCGAATCTGAGCATTGCACTTCGTAAGGGTCGGTCGTCTCCAGAGTCATACTCCATTTTTTCCCGTCCTCCGCATCCCCTTCAGAAAACAGGATACCTTTCCGTCCGTCTTGGCTACCGTATCCTTCGTCCGGATGCGAGCCTCCCCCCGCCGAATCCATCACCTTTCCGGCAATCGGGCCCAAGGAGGAAAAGTTTCCTTCGCCTCTTTCGCTCTCTGGGGTAGGAGGATTGAACAGTCGTCCGACTCGCGTCACGTCGTGGCTGTCTCCCATATTTGGATTCGCCTTTTTCCGGAGGACGCAACTTACTCCTCGCTCCTCGTCTCCCTCCTCGCAATCTCCTCTCTCCTCTGTGTTCTCTCTCTTCGCCTCCTCTTTCTCCGCACTGCGAGTCTCGTCTTCGTGCGGCTTCTCGGGGGAAGGGCCGTCTTCTTCTGCCCTTCCTTTCTTCCCTTCCCTCTTTTTGACGCTTGTCAGACATTTCAAATAAGGGCAGCAATTATTCTTGGCCTTAGCCTGAAAATGTGTTGAAGAAGTCTGCTATATCAATCTAGCGATAAATTATAATGGACTCGATTCGATTTTACTTTATTAAAAACGGTATAGTAAATGCAATTGTAAATGAAGTGATAGCTATAAAGAATATCTTAAAGATATCGATAGTTTTTCTTTTTGCATGCTCGAAACGCAGGATCGCAAATGTTGATAGGTGTAATTTGCTTAAATATATTTTAAATAGTTTGATCTGCTGTAAATATATACTAGAATTACATTAAAGTCAAGTGAAAAATGTCTTCTAATTTTACCTGATTTCCTCGAAGCATTTAATCGATTTAACAAAGCAGGTTCAGTAGACTTGATGAAGAAACATTCAATTTAGTTATTTAATCCGTATGGTTAGTGAAATTTTCCTTATTGTTTCTCCGTTGTTTGTTGAGATACTAAAAGATTGACTGCTTTAATACATTGTGTAGCTTATAGTTTTAATAAGGAAATTCAACTTATTTTATGTTGTATAAATACTAATGATCAATCCCATAAAATTCCAAATCGTTCATAAAAAGCATGCATCTGCAATATTTCAATAGTAGTAACTGATAATAAGTAATCCATATACAGAATTTTTTGTATAGTACTTACTTTTCTGTATTTAAATGGATATATTCCTATATATTTCTGATGTTAGATTCTCATGTAAAAGCGTATAAGAGCCAGACAAAATTTCCCAAAAACTGAAACATTATACAATGTAAAATTTGGCATTATTCATCCATACTAAAAGGTAATTTAACGTTTTCCTCGAAAGTATAAACAATGTTCAACAATGGGAATTGAAACGTTTCCTGTTTATGCTATCTCTTTCTAAGTGTTTACATTCTTATGAATAATAACATTTCTTTAATTTTTAAATAGGTATAGATCATATCAATTTTGCACAAAAATTACTATTTTCATTTAACTGTGCATGTAAGTACTCTTTGGGTGATTGTAATTGCATAATTTTATTAATACTGAAAATTAAAATTGTTAATATTAGTATTTTTGTTATTTCACGGAATTGAAATCGGAATATAGTTTTGAAGTTACAGAGGTCGATAACGATTGCAAACAAATTTATTTAATTTTTTCTTAGCCCTGCACGTCGACACTTTAATATTCAGTAATAAGTGAAGTTTTATGTTGAAAATCTCGAAATAGTTTTGTATTCAGACAACAGAGTCATCTCAATTCCTTAAACAAGTAGAAAAATGGACTGTTTATCGGTCAAGTCCAATACACTTACGGTAGTTGCACATTGCTTTCGTTATAATATATTCTCCAAAAATGTTTTCATTTCCTCGAGTTTCCTGATATTGCTCCACTCGTTCAATATCCCGTCTAAAGCTCTCGACGGCACCTTCTCACGCCGTTCCAGGGTCCGTAAACTCTTCATGGAAATGTTAGTTCGCCTTAACCTCCAGTATCTGAAATTCTCCCAGAGATCCCAAAGACCGCGCTCGCTTCGCCATAGTTTCTCTCATCTCCCGCTTCGCAAGAAATGGGAGCATAAGATAGGAGCGTTTATTGAATGCATAATTTATGCTTCTTGAAGGATAAATATATTTTTGCAGACGCGAGCCGGCGAAATTTTCACATGCTGTGTTATTGGTACAACGGTATCTGGAAAACTGCAAGATGTAACGGTATGTTCTACTATATGCAAGTTTTCGCATAAAATATTTACATTGTTAACCAAAGATAATCGCGTTTTAGCCGACTTAATTCAAGATAGCGTAGTTACAGAATTTATATTTTTTCCCCCAAATGCATCGGTTTATGCAAGAAAAAATAATTCAGTTTAAAAGCCCTCTTTTTGCAATATCCCAAGCAAGAAACTCAATTCGTAAGTATTTGACGTAGTAATTCAAAAACGCTCGCTAAGGCCATATTCTGAAAAAATGCCTGAAAGTGATGATAATTTTTCAGCGAGTAATAGTAACTTTGCACCCTCAGACGAGAACGCTACGTAGCATTGTCTTAATATTAGTTTCTAGACAAAAGAATCTATTAAAGCAGAAAATTTTCTGGGAAATCCGGATAAAAATAAATCCATTTCAAAATCAACTAAAAATTAAGGCGGTCAACGATAGCAGCTGTAGAGAAAGAAAACCATCGAAAAGCTTCAGAAGGAAAAGTAATGGGTGTAACATATAGGGCCGGGACAAGATATTTTTGCGCGTTAGGCAAGGTTTGAAAATTCCGCCACCTACTTATGCATAGAGTACACCTCTAAAAATAGTAGTTTGTTAACAATGTACAAGTAAAATAAAAATATATTTTATAGCATAAGTTCAAATTGTCCCAAAGCGTGTTGTGCCCCAGTAGGCGGGTGCTTCGCTCTCCTAGCTCTTGTCTCGTTTCTGGGTGTATGAGAACGTAAGGGGAATAGGAATAATCGAGGCATAACGTAGATTGACGCAGTGGCTAAGGGAAGTGGGAAGAGGAGTAAGTTTGGATGAAGTGTGATCATCCACGCAGAATAGCTTGCAAATTTGAATTTCAATCCTTTACGAAAGTGGCGATGAAGGAACTGTGAGGATTTATGGATTCGTTGATGTTGCGATGCGATGCGGTGCTGTACCACTGCGGTGATGTACCCCTGCGGTGATTCAGTGAAGCAGATCAGGAAGGATGAAGTGCGTTGGTGTAGGATTGCGTACACGGAGTACTCCAAGTTACGCGGTATTATAACTGCGCTGGTTCGCGTATACACCTTTCATAAAATGTGACCAGTGTTTCAGTTTACGCGGCAGGCCTCTTTTTTCTTTCCCATACGTAGTAATGGGAAAGTATTGTATTCATGAAAAAAATCGACTTCGAGATTTTAACGGAAATACATGTTTTGAGGTCCCTAGAACACGTTTAGACTATTTTCGGAATGATGTCTGTGTGTATGTTATTGTGGGCGCTCTAACTCAAAAAGTACATGCCATATCGTTACCAAACTTCATATATAACACTTAATCATGAGCACAAAGAACTGATTAGTTTTTGGACAATAACGGATAATCGGAAGTCGAGGTTTATTCGAAACCCGATTCGATTTTTGCGATATTTCTTTGTTAAAACATCATTATTGTATATACAATTCTAAACAAAAGTTACAGAGAATGTAATTTCCTACAGTTTTTATTTGAAACAATTTTCTATAGGAGTTATTGTTTAGGAGTTATTTATAAATAACCGGTTTTTCGGTTTCCGTTAAATATCTCCTTAAAAACATCGTTATTGGTAATCTTCGTAAGGACCAAAGTTGTAGAGAATATTATTTCTTCCAAGTTTTGTTTGTAACTAATTTTCGTAGAACCATCCCTTTCGGATATATTTCGCTTTATCTTAATACCAGCCTACAGCGCCAACACCTTGTAGCGGTGAATTCTGTAAACATTCAAAATATACGTAATTTACGGCAAGGACGTGTCTTCTTTTACGATACGAAATAATAATTTTGCCTTATAATGCTACTCATAATAATTTAAATATCTATACCCCAAATATGGAGAAAGTCATGTGTTGGCCACATCAGATTTTTTTTTATAGCGCGGACAGACTCGGCCACGCATACAGTCAAAATCCTACAAATTAATTTTTCGGCTTCGATAGCGTTAGCATCACGTCTCCTCTTCTTATTGACGATTTTTCATTATTTCGCTTAATTTAAACCCTCAGCAATTCCAATAATGACGTCAAAAAAAAAACCTGTTGATGTTGCGCTCAAGAGAGTTCGCAAAGTCAATTATACCGATCAATTTAATATAAATCACAGATAAGAGAATGGGAATAATTTGAAATCGGGAAAATAATTATGCTATAACCGGTTATCTAGCCCGGGTATTCATCATGCTTGACGTATATTCTTTCACTCGACTATCGTAGCTGAATAATTCTCCAGTTTCAGAACGCGGATGTTTTTTATGGTTTAATAGGAATAATTTGTGAATAAATACCATTAATTACTTAATTTTCTGCTTAATTATCCTTTTATTAGGAAATAAGGTTATCGAATCTTGTCCGATCCCTCTATTTTATATAGACTTAATACTCAGAATTTCGCGGTATCCAATTACACGGCGTTTTCCCGGAACGTATCCACCGCGTAACTAAGGGTTCGATTGTACGTATACGGAAGACCCTGCAGATGGAGGAAGAGAGGGAGGGGGAGGGAGGGGTGGGAGTGGAGGGGGAGGGAGGGGTGAAAGAGGAGGGGGATGGAGGTTGGGAGAGGAGGGAGAAGGGGTTAGCGAGGAAGCAGAGGTCGAGGGATTTATGGCCTCTTGTGTATAAGAGTCGAGTGAGAATACTTGTACTCGATATTAGTGAATTTTAATTAAGGGGCTTTAAGGGAAGAAACACCCATCCGCTCCTTCGGCGTTTGCCGGAGCGATTCCGAATTTAAAAGGATTATATGTCTTCACGCTTCGTTGAGTATGGCGACCGATATGCATGCGGTAAAAAGTCGCTTCATAACAACGCTGGACTGAACTTTGAATAATCCTTTCCGGCTCTTCTCTGGATAGAGAAATGCTTCTGGGTGTAAAGTGTAAAGTTACGAATTTCAGAGAAATTTAAAAAAAAAAACTAGCGAAAATTACGTTTCCCCTGGCCTCCATTGTTTTACAATAAATTTTTTTCCGGCTGGTACTTCAATAAAACACAATTTTTATAATCCCTGCTTGATTGCAGTTTTCGTCTATAACAATAAGAAACAGTGTGAGACAATGTGGATGGAGTGTATTTATATTATACTATTTTAAAAATTTAATTTGCATTGTTTGTTACAGTAGAGCGCTTAAATGTATTTAATGTACTAATAGACCAAATTTTCTTCTTCCGCGACCTCGTAAAAATCAACTAATTTGCCTTTTTGCGGCTCTCTGTTCATCTTGTTTAATACTCTTGCCGGTTTACACTCTAGTCGAATTATCCCCTATTTATTCGCACGGTTTTTGAGTTCACCTCTCCATTTAATCCGTTCGGTATATATTTGAAGAGGATGAACCAACATGGGGATGTTCGGGGCCCCTTTGCGAGCTTTTGGGCCCCCCATGGTGCCAAATGCTGAGAAAGGGAACTCGGTCAGAGGCATGTTTGTATACTCTGACTCCAGTGTTTCCTTCTAGAGTCTATATTTCTTTCCTGTGTTGATTGCAAATAACCTGTTTTATTTATCAATTCCCCTTTTTAACACTAAAAAAAATTACGAAAGAATAGAGGCATCAACGCCTCTGTTGATATAAACGCAAAAATGACCGATTTAAATTTCATTTGGCTCATTAAATACAAAATGGGCGACCACCTTTTGGACGGCAGAATTTGGTGCAGTCGACCGCGTTGTCTTGAACTAGGTTTGCCAGAGAACAAACTCCGGCAAATATCAAAAACGTAATGAACTTATTTACATTAGACCTGCACTAATATTATTCTTGTTATTTGTTTTTACCGATAACGAGACATGATCACTATGTTAGCGCTTGTATTCTCAAAGGAGTGAGGAAATATTCAAAACGGACCTTTGTGCTAGAACGGCAGAAGTTTGTTTGCCAAACTAAGTTGAATAATATACTTCTAAAATAATGGGATTGAAATTATGGGATCAGTATATATGTCATATATATTACTTTTTTCTCAGTTTATTTTAAATTCATCTCGATCAAATGGAATTTGTAAAATTACAGGGCTTATTTTTTTCAGTTAAAAAAATTAACACAAACATATAGTCATGGAGAATCAAGTTCTAGAAATTTACAATAAAGCACTTATCAGTTAATTCCCATCGTTTTCGATTTATTTATTAGATATTTTCTTGAAGTTCATACACTGAGAGTGGCGGAGAGGAACAAGTTAACAATAGGTGCTCAATATTTTACAAATTTTAACGGTTGTGCCTATATAATCTACGCCTCCAAAATATCCTTAAAATAATAAATTTACCAAAGCGGCAAAACTCGTTCGGCCTATCTATGCATTCTAGAGTGTTCGAGGGCCGCTTGCTGAGCGACTCTCGTGTCAGGCTGCCAGTCAGACTATAAGCTTGTCGGTTTTGAAAAATGCAGGTTGTCATTTGTCACGTTTAGTTTATGACGGATTTAACTAGTACAGTCGAACCTCCATAATCCTGCATTCCATAATCCGGCAACTCCCCTAATCCGGCATAGTCTCCGAGTACGCCGTGTTTCCCGTGAACCGCACGTATTTCCGCGTGTTTAGAGCCGTCGATCGCAAATTTCAAAGCGTTATTTATTAACCCCTCAACGGATTAAAGTATTTGATTATGATTTCCTTTATTACCAACTTTTATATTAACTTCGTTATATACATACATATATATATAAAGGACCGTGCCGATGGGTGAGGCAGCGAGTCAACCGCCTCAGGCGCCTCTCGAAGGGGGGCGCCAAAATGTGACAAAAATGAAAACCTATCAAATTAAATTCATAAGGCCAGCGAGGCCAGGGGGCGCCATATTATATCGCGCCTCCGGCGGAAAAATGTCTGGGCACAGCCCTGTATACACACACACACACACACACACACACACACACACACACACATACACACATACATACATACGTATATTCAACCCCTCAGATGTGAGAAAAAAAATTTGGACACAAATATACTCCAAACGCTGATTTTCTCAGTTATCTGCGACAATATCCATTTTATACGAGCTTCCAAAATTTTAAAATCACACGATACGTCCGTGTATCTTAACTTTTTTTATTACCTTATTGTAAATTATGTTTAAATAACATTTTGTCTTTAATTTAATATTTAATATATTACAACTTGTCATATCATGAAGCGATGGGCTAGGCTTAACTAGGTACCTCCCGTAATCCGGTAAATTCCTTAATCCGGCTACGGTCAGGTCCCAAGGTTGCCGGATTAGGGAGGTTCAACTGTATATGTATATTTTATATTTTCATGGACGTATTTATATTGTCAGATATGATCTATAGCATCGAGGAACAAATGTAATTAATTGTAATAGGTATTTTGAGGTCTTAGAAAGAATTAGCGACGCTGAGCGGGGATCTACTGTAGACAAATCTATTGGGAAAATCTCGAAATATAGAAAGCTCTGAGTCCCACTGAGCGATCAATGGCGTCCCAAGAAAATTTATCGAATGCATAGAGGGACAAAAAGGGGAAAGGAAGAGGCACTATCGAGAATAGAAGCGGAAAGACGAAATGAGAAGGCGCGTGAAAGCGAGAGAGGAAAAGGGAATTGATGCGATGTATCGGAACTGTTTGCGGTCCTTGCGGAGATGGGCCTTCGCGGCCAGTTGAGGCCGGAAAATATAAGCGATTTAGTAACATCCTCAACGTCTCTCTCATGCGGCTTCTCCGGCCGTTTAGTCTCTCCTTCCACCTCTCTCCGTTTCTCTTTCTCCATGTCTCTCTCTCTTTCTCCCTCAGCCTCATTCCCTCCATCTCTCTCCCTCCTCTTCTTCCCCCTCTCTCTCTTCCTCCCTCTTCCTCCCCCCCTCTCCCTCTCTCTCTGTTTCTTCCCTCTCATTCTTATCTCCTTGTATCTCCCTTCCTCTTCCCCTCTTCCTTCTCTCTCTCTCTTCCTCCTTCCCTCTCTATTCCTCCCTCTCTCTCTTTCTCTCTCTCCCTTTCTCCCCTCCCCCTCTTTTCCCCTTATATCGCCCTTCCTCTTCCGCTCTCCCTTCTCTCTCTCTCTCTTTCTCCGATTATCTACCTTTTCTCTCTCTTCCTCCTCCCTCCACTTTCTACCTCTCCTCTCTTTACCTTCCTATCTCTCCTCCCCTTCCTTCAGGAATTGGCCAGTCTCCTGGAGTAATTCCTCCTTAAATCGATATGACATTCTCACGCCGTCCTCTTGTGTACTTTATTTCTCCCCATTTCTCCATCTCTCTCCTTCCCCAGTCGTCCCTTCCACACTCGACTGCCCCTTATCGGCTGTCTCGTCATCTGCTGTGGGATACACTCAGTAAATGGACCTTCCAGCTGTCTTGAAGGAAGTCGGTTATCTCTCTCTCTTTCTTTCTCCCGCTCTCTCTCCCCCTCTCTCTCCCTCCTTTTCCCCCTCTCCCTCCCTCTCCCTCCCTTTCCCTCTCTGCCTCCCTCTCTCCCTCCCTCTCCCTCCCTCTCTCTCCCTCTCCCTCCCTCCCTCTCTCTCTCTCTCACCCTCTCCCTCCCTCTCTCTCTCACCCTCTCCCTCTCTCTTCCTCTCTCTCCCTCTCCCCCCCCTCCCCCCCCCTCCCCCCCCCTCTCCCCCCCTCTCTCTCTGTCTCTATTTCACGAATTTTTTTCCCCTTTCCGCGACATTGTCTTTTGTTCTTCCGTATTTTTTCTATTTTATTTTTTCTACTCTTGATAACGTTCCTAAAAATAAGAGGCGAGGATGGATGTTCTTTTTTATTTTGCTTGACGATTGAGTCGTTTTTTTATTATTCGCCCGAATGCGTTTTTTTAAATAAATAAACTTAAAAATACATTTACGAATCTTTGTTGAGTTTTTCATTTCCTTCGTTTTCTTAAGGTTTGAATTGAATTTTATCTTGAAGTAATCATCTAGAGTTCTAGAAATGAATATAGTCAACTTTTATTTGCATTTTCGTAGTTATTTCCACGAAGGATCTTTCTGAAAAAAATATATTTATGGTTCCGGTTAACCTCGTTTATATAAATTTATAACTAGTTTTCGTACAGCTTCTTGCGTTACTAGGTGCCTGCAATCAATACAATGAAATAGTCCATTAAATTAATTTTAAAAGTTAAGAAGAAGGAATTATCGATGGTTTCCTCGTAAAACTATCCCTTTAGAGAAAAAAGAAACTATTTTTTTATGCAAGGCTATGATGAAGAGAATTCTTGCGTAATTCCTCTGAGTTCTGGCCATTGGTGCATTCTGGCCCGTTACCACATCACTTGAGAGGTCTTTCGGCCGTGTGATTATCGTAACTCTTAATTTTTTGGCACTTTTTCTGACCACGAAGCTCAAAAAAAGTATGAAGTCTTTAGTCGCTTAAAAGAACGCTGTGCCTCCGCCAGTTCCCTGCTAAATTGCTGCAATTTCCTTTATTTCAGATGCTCTGCTGTATTGTTCGCACGCTGTTTTTCCCACCAGTTCCTTTATTTTATTATCGTCGCTGAGTGTAAAAGACACAAATGCACGAAGATATATTTAGCTTTTCCCTCTTCACGTATTATATACTCCAACGGGATCGTTAAGTTTTAGGATAACACGTGTAATTTTCGTGATCTTCATTTATTTTTAATCTCAACGTTTGGCGCATAGTAAGCAGCAGAAGACGGTGGGTAGAAACCAGAAGTTAGACTTGTTTAAAAGCTGAATATTTTCTGTCGCTTAGACACAAACGATTTTCGTCGAAATATGATAGATTTTTCAGGATTGCAAGGAAATAAGTTCTTACAATTAGATATTTTTTCATTTCAATCAGTGTGCCTGACATGTTTTGATCTAAAATTTTAATTCTTCTGTAGTGGAAATTAAAGAACTTGCCTTCAGAGTTAGACATTTTAGAGGAATGGTATGTATATTGAATTACGTAATGAAAGATGAAAAAAATATAGGTATTCCATTGGAAATGGAAATGCCAACTCAATACTCTCCCAATTTATTGTCGTAATGCGTAATTTATTAAGTGGATAATCACAAAATTTGAAGAAATTAGACTATTTTTTTAAAGTTCACCAATAAAACTTTTGTATTTACTTAGTTGTCAAGTATAGGTAGCGAAGATAAAAACTTAAAATATCCCAATAAAATTACATACACGTGCTTGTTAAGGTAACATGATAATTAGACAAAATTTATATTTTAAACATGTTTATCGCCGATGAAGTAGGTACTTCAGCTGGTTTCAATGTTTTTTATAGTTATATTAATATTCTGTAAGTCACCAGAAGCGTTTGGTAACGAGTGTCACTGCACCAACCCATGTCAGTCTTGTAGCAAATTCTAAATTGCGGCATCTAATTCATGAAAATCGCCATGCTCGGACAGTTGAAGTTTAGCTAGGGTTGCCATAATTTTCATGAGCTAATCCCGGACGCTTGTCGAGCAAGGGCAGCGGGGGGGGGGGGGGGGGGGGGATGCCAAGATTTTTTTAAATGCCAAATAATGTGAACAGCAAAATGTTCTCACATAAATGTATAAATAAGTCTCATAGCCCGAGAGCAAACTAAGCTATATTTGCGCATGCGCATGCGCATGAATTGCGCGGGAACTGATTTCACAACTGGCTGCGCTTGGTCGTACCAAACAAATAAAATGTAGGTACTTTAGTGAATAAAATTTGGAATCCCGGACATTTTAAAGCCCCGGACAAAATCCCGGACAGCTATTGAAATCCTGGACACTCCGGACCAATCCCGGACGTATAGCAAGCCTAAGTTTAGTGGCACTCTTTAGAGCCTTACAGCACAGTAAATTACTTGAAAAAGCATTTCGTTTCCTAGTACATAGACATTTTCGTCAAGTTAAACAAATGATATCGTTTATTTATTTTTTTGCTTATTCAAATCCACGTTTGTCAAATGTATTTATCGAAATTGACTTGCTTAAACCGAAAATAAAGAATTCCCAAAGTTCAGGGATTCCGAAAGAGTTTAGATTCTGCGGAGCATAAAGCGATGCGCAAAGACCCTTTTTTGTTCCTCCATACCGTCGAGAAAATAAAAAAAGAAACGTCTCAAAGGACTCATGACGCCTCGTTCTCTTCCCAAAGAAAGCCATCCCTCTAGCGCCATTCTCCCTTACTAACGGCTGAGTCCACAGTTTCCTTTCCCGTAACGGATTTAAGTATAAGAAAGGAATTCAGTTCGTAACCCATTGCATTGTTTCTCCGTGAACTATAACCCTCATTTAAGCTGACCCCTTGGCGAGAACAATTATATTCTTCCGGCAAGGAAACAGAGAGGGCCTTTCCATTTTCCTTTTTTCTCTTCTCTTTCTCTCCTTGCCTTTCTTCCACTCCTCCATGCACCCTTTGCAGTGAGTCACCATGGGACCTCACGGCACCTCCACATCACCTCCAACCCTCTTCTGTATATATATATATATATCTCTCTCTCTCTTTCTCTTTCCTACGCCCACACACCTTCCTTCATCTCGGCAAATGAGGTCGCTAGGAAAGAAACCCAGTCGGTCTGAATTAAGGTCAACGTACAACGCGCCAGGCAAAGAAAAAGACATTTATTCCTCTGCGTTCGGAAACGTTTCGCCCTATAGGTTTATGTATGTGTGTGTATTTTTATATCGAAGGCTAGAAATTTTTCATAGAATAAAGTTTTTTTATTTTCATTGTATTTTGCGACAATTTCTCCCTTCATCTCCAACAATATTATTCCTAGTCATTAATCTAAGCAAGAGGGACGTATCGGTTGTACTCGAGAAAAAGATTCGAAGAATAGGAACGTGGTAGGATTGATCAACTAAGGTAATCTATGAAATTTAATTAATTTGCCATAACGCGTGAGAAAATGTATTAAGTAATTTAAAGGATACGCACGTTACTGCTAATTCTACATCTACATCTACATGATACCCAGCAAATCACCAGACTGGTGGGTGGCAGGGGGTGCAACACACCAAAACCTACCTAATAACGTCCCTCGTGGGAAACACTCTCCTGTTATGATCCCGTATGGTCCTTGGGAAAAACGAGCTCTGATATCGCTCGGTCCTACAATCGATCTCTCGTATTTTATTCTCGTGATCGTGCCTGCCCATGTACGTAGGTGCCTCTAATATTCCTGAGACCTCCTCTAAGAGAACATCCGACCTAAATTTCTCCAGAATCCTTAACCTAGCTCTAATTCATTCATTCATTAATTCATGATCGATAAAATTACACAGAAATAGTAATTGAGGAGATAAAAGTTTGTATAATCGCAGGCGTCGCCAGGTAATAAATAAAACGTTGCATTTTACGAAGCAAATTATTGAACTAATAAAAAAAAACTTCTCAGGTGTTATGAGGTTTGCGTTAGTATTTTAAACATTGAATTTGTCTCCAAGGTGATAAAGTATTCTTTAGCACAATAGCTTGGGCCAGCCGAAACATGGAACGATTAAGAAAAATGTGATATTTTTTAGCCCGATATCTATATTATGCTGCTTCGAAATTGTGGGGAGGATGTACAGCTGAGTTAATTTTGAATGTGGACATGCAGAAATGGCAGTCCATACCATTAGAGGTACTAAACTATTGGCGATTAATTTTTCATTAAATAGCGTAACAATTTCTCTAAACTTTCAACTCGTTACACTAGTACTACTTACACTACTAGTGTTACTAGTTAACTAGTGTTACTAGTGAACTAGTTAACTAGTGTAACTAGTGTTACTAGTTACACTAGTGTTACACTAGTAATTAACATCTCATTACGGTTTAAATCCACCGGACTCGAAAACATTTACAAATCCTTTCATCTTTTAATTCCCGGCCGACTTCTGTCTCACTCCCAGATCCTGCTTCGTTTAAAGCTACGCCCACTCCATCTCTATGCTTCTCTATATACCTCCGTCCTTACTCTTTGTCTTCCTCGCTCTCTTTCTCTCTTTTTCTGTGTTCCACAATCCATCCCATCTCTTCTCCTCGCTCTCTTTTCCGCTCATCTTCCCTTCCCTCTCTGTTTCTCTCTCTCGCTGTCTCCCTGGTAACTAAACTATCCCCCTTTTTCCCTTTCCTCCTCGCTCTCGCAATTTCTTCTCCTCTACTCATTCCCTATCTATTCCGTTCCCGCAAACCGCAATGGGAAGCAGTGGGCTACGTCGCTTTAAAAAATGCTCTCTCTTCTCCGCAGGTACCTTGAAATGATCTCTCGTTGGATCTGGCGGGAGGCTGGGTGGAAGGTAAAACCTTTGAAATTTTAAACAGAAGGCCTTCTGTTCTGAGTTCGGTGATATGATCTTTTTATGTGACAACCGTTAGTTTTCCGGGCGGGTTACGTTCTTTTTTTCGTTTATCAATATTTCGTCTGCATCGGTACACTCCGGAATCGTCGGCGGATTGTTTTTTTTCATCACGAACCAGCAAATATATATATATAATATTTTAGCGTGTCTTATTCTCCCGTTGAAATAACACCGTATGAAGGTTTTAATTAATTTACGGTCGTGACTTACTTAGTCATCAATTTTTTTCCAACATCGCCTCATCGAAAAGTCGCGTCTGTTTTTTTTTAAACCACGTAGGAGGAATTTTGGAGATTCCTTTCCGAGGCTTATCTCAGCGCAAATTCCTGACTTGCGAATTCAAGAGTTTGGGAAGTGATAAATAAATTCATATCGTGGGATGATTTCATTTTCCAGGCCCGAGTGCGGAAAAGCTAACGTCTTCTTATTTTTGTTAATTCTTAGATAACTTGAGGCCAGATTACTAAAGGGAGTTTGGGATTTTTTCCTTATCGTTCTGCCAAAATGAATGAATTTTTAAATGCTAACTTCATCCTTTTATTTAAGCTGAGTAGATTGCGGCTCGTGTGAAAATCTCGGTGTTTTTTTTCTATTTTGAGATTATCATATACAATTAAGCGATTAATTTTCTGACATTTTCATCGCGCAACGCTAGAGAATTAATGCGGCTGTTGATATCGTATTTAACGAAGGAATGAAAAAGCCGAACGTTTCAATTGCATCAGTGAATGCGGCGTGAACAACCTCCTTGTCTTTTATATCGAAGTATTTTTTTCCGGTTTTTATTCCACTTCTTAAAATTATTCTTCCTATACACCATATTTCATTTAATTGACGTGTACTAAATTATCATTTAGTATCCTACCCATAAAAAATATTAACTTTTGAAATTTGGCCTTCAAAATTTCTCAGTTTTTCGCACGTGAGTTTTTATGTTGACAAATTGCGATCCTACGAATTTAGGTAAGCCTGTAGAAGCGTATTTAAAACCGCCAAAATGCGTCGTTTTTAGATGCCTACTATATTAATCACTGTTTTACGTTATCACAAAAGTGGTATCAAATCAAATCTTTCCTATTATATTCAATGTGAGAAAATAAAAAATATTTCTACCCGTCTGAACCTTATGAAACGCCGGATATTTTACCTCTATACAACTGAAATAGAGATATAAGCACGAAATAATACTAACTTCAACAAAAGAAGCTCAGCCGAGCGGGTTCCACCCATTGTTTTATCTTATTGTCCGGGAAGTTATCTCCGATGTGCGGAGCAAAAGGGTAATCAGGAAAACTATGGAATGAAAAATCGATATTTATCGTCGGAAAGCAAATATCGAAAGCTCCCCATATGGAAGGCGAATATTAGCTTTTCGTGCGAAATTTATTCCCCGCGGAGGAACACATGAGGTATTAAATCTTTTCCCCCGAAAAGCAACGGCAGGTGCTTTTAACGATTCCGTATCGGATCTCTCCATTCGATCGCTCTCGGCCTTTACACGAAGCACAACGCGGGGAGGTCATGAATAGCGGATCTACAAGTCCTTTTCGGCGTGCCGCTATGTAGTATTGATAGGAATGAAGGAAGGCGTTTTTAAGTCAAGCCACTACGAGCGTCTCCGTGTAATATGATATGTCATAGAAATTATCTCACGTGTTTGAATGTTGATTCCTGCGCTGCGGTATTTTGGCGGATGTGGCGCCAAAAAAAAATCTGATGTGGCCAACACATGAATTTCTCCATATTTGGGGTATAGATATTTCAATTATTATGAATAGCATTTTGAGGCAAAATTGTCATTTCGTATCGTAAAAGATTACACTCGTCCTTATTGCCGTAATTTACGTATATTTTGAATATGTTTAGAGGATTCACCGCTACATGGTTTTGGCGCTGTATACTCAAATTAAGAAAAAGTTGAATATCTCCGAAATGGATGAATTATTCTCTACAACTTTGGTCCTTACGAAGATTACCAATAACGATGTTTTTAAGGAGATATTTAACGGAAACCGAAAAACCGGTTATTTATAAATAACTCCTAAACAATAACTCATATAGAAAATTGTTTCAAATGAAAAATTACATTCTCTATAACTATTGTATAGAATTGTATATACAATAATGATGTTTTAACGAAGAAATATCGCAAAAACCGAATCGGGTTTCGAATAAACCTCGACTTCCGGTTATCCGTTATTGTCCAAAAACTAATCAGTTCTTTGTGCTCATGTTAAAGTGTTATATATGAAGTTTGGTAACGATATGGCACGTATTTTTTGAGTTAGAGCGCCAATAATAACATACACACACATCATTCCGAAAATAGTCTAAACGTGTTCTAGGGACCTCAAAATATGTATTTCCGTTGAAATCTCGAAGTCGATTTTTTTCATGAATACAATACTTTCCCATTACTACGTATGGAGAAAGTAAAAAAGTGGCGAGGACCTTGAGTCGAAATTAAAAAAGAAACGCGCCATCAATCACTTGCTAAGATTCGCTAAAAATTAAATTTTAAAAGTCAAACATCTTCCGTAATCTCAAGCCTCCTTCGATTTTTACTTTCTCCATATACGTAGTATAGAGAAAGTAGATATTGCGTTCATGAAAAAAATTGAATTCGAAATTTTAACGGAAATACACGTTTTGAGGTCCCTATAACACGTTTAGACTACTTTCTCGATGATTTCTGTGTGTATGTGATAGGAATATTGTGGACACTCTAACTAAAAAAGTATTTATCATTTCAGTACCAAATTTCAAATATAATATTTTCATATTAGTGGCAAGAGTTGATTTGTTTTTGGACAATATAGGTCAAACGGAAGTGGATGCTTATTCTTGTCGTTTTTTTTTTCGTTTTTTTAAATATCTCCTTTAAAACTCTATTATCATAAATAGTTGTTATTATACAAATTGCAGAGAATTAAATTTGATAGTACAGGTTTTATTTGAAACATTTTCTTAATAAAACCGATAGTTTAAGAGATTATCTTGATTTATATTCTAAATTTGTTCAATACGTCGCTAAGTGATACCATTGTTTCCGCTGCTACGTAAAACTTTCTGATTATTGATAACGGTGCGTACGACTCAAAGGGTCATTTTCATTGCGCGTCGAAATTTTGTCATCCGTAGATAAAGTTAAAAATTTTATTTCTTTATTTTTATTATTAAAGAAAGACTATTAAAATGTTTTAAAATTATTCTCCAGTATGTATAATCGCTGATAAACATTTCTGAGAACGTTGATGTCGAGAGCAACCATATTCATTGCTTGGTATATGGAGAAAGTCATCTGTTGGCCACATCAGACTTTTTATTTCGTTCTTACGTGCAGTGGTGGATCCAGCAAATTTTGACATAATAATAAATCTATAAACAAACAAACATTATCATGTGTACTTGTAAGTTTCTACATGTGATGCAGGAAAGACGGGAACCTTATATTCACAAATCATAGGTAGCCATCGGTAACAGTTAGCTGCACAACCTTGAAGAAAACGATTGCATAAATTTAATGGGAGTCCACTGAGTGTTATCATTAAGAGGTCATCTAAACTAGAATTCTGTAAGGAAGACCCATTCTTAAATTTAATTATATTCATGTCACTGAAACCTCTCTCACACGATGCCGTTGAAGTTGGAAGAACTGCTATTATAGATATCAACTTACTGAACGACCTTTCTCCTTGGGAAGCTATTGATTTAGGAATATCATATAGCTTCAATTTCTTACATGTTACTTTAACTTCATGCCGTTAACTAAGAATATTTTCAATAATTTTCTCAAATTTCAATATTACCTGCGTTATTTCAGATAGTTGAACTCCTAGAAATTTTCCATTCATTGACGTGTTCTCAGGAAATGTTTTCTCCGTCAATCCTTTATTATGTTCTAATTAGTTCACAGTATTAATTTCACTTTCAAATAAAATACTGGATCTAGTAAGGTGCTAATAAAATAAATAGATACTTCAAGACTCCCGACGATGCGAGCCGAACGAGACGCTTTATTAACTGCGGAGAGCTAACTGCGTACTTCACAGACGTTCCAACGACAATTGCGGCAGGCGAATCTATTTTGAATAATAGGGGAAGTTGGTTTGATCGCGGAGAGCTAAATTTATAAATAAAAATTATTATTGCGAATAGATTTTCGCTAGCTGGTAATATCAACTAGCCACTGTCGAGCGGGCGACCGTATTTTTCGAGCCCTGTCCAAAGCTACTATTAGCAATTTGTAAATTAAATAAATAACAAAATCCACAAATATACGTTAGTCTAATCATTAGACTCTAATGCATCTTAGCACACAGAAGAAGTTCATCAGCCCAAAGAGATGACGCAGACGAGGTCGAAGTGGTGCGGCCAGTTTCGGCCAGCTTGGTACGGAGAAGGATAACCACATATTTAATAGTCAGTACGGAAAATGTTAAGCTCAATTACTCTTTTGTTACCAATGCAGAAGTCGAAATAACAGTTATACTACGTGGTTGGGCATTGGGAATGAACGCTATGAATTAATAATAATACATAATTTAATAAATTTTCAATTAAATATTTGCGGGTTTGACCACGGGGGGGGGGGGGGGGGGCACGTGCCCCGGTGCCCCCCTTGGATCTGCCAGCGAAAATAGGCTCGAAAATACAAAACCGTATTACACCAATAAATCTAAGGTTCAAAATTAAACAATAATATGAAAAAAAAAAATCAATGGAGTTTCTTTTACGCGAGATTTTACAGAAGCTTCGCCGTAACAAGTAACGTTCTGAATTGGTATGGCAACTAATACATTTCAAGGAATTGTTAATCGTTAAAGGGTTGTTTCTGTCCTCCTAAGTGTAAAGTGTTATTTCTTTTTCCTTAATACTTTATATCACACATACTGTAAACCATTTAAGATAAGTTTCACAAGACTGCTGTTCTGCATAATTTTCTAATTAATATTATGTATGTCATTTACTAAAATTCGCAGATGCTGGTTAAACGGTGCCAACCGATCATTTGGCCAACTTTTATCGTGTTCTTTTATAATAAAGACGATGATGATAACAATAATGAATTTATTATGGGAAGATGAGAATTATGTGAAAAATCCAATATTCGAACCGCTAAGTCACCGATTAAAATGTTAGGACTCAGTTAAATTAAAAATTTAATGTTATTTTTTTCGGCATCAGATATTATTTCAAGCTCGTCGTAGCGCGGATATCCGTGTTGCAGCGAATCGTTACCAAGGGCTACGGAGGACTGTCTCATCCCGGCGGCCATCTGCCAAATTCGAAGACATAAAGAATTTCTTCTACCATTCTTTTCCATTCCGCAATTCACCCATCAAACACAGCTCCTCTTGTGTTCTCTCTCCTTCATAATTTCTCCGAGTCTCTGTTATTGTTCCCTCCCTTCCCATTCCTGCTTTCTCCTTTCCAGCACATTCGCTCGAGACGGAATCCCCTCAAGCCTTTTATCTTCGTTCTTTTGGTAACGCCTCTCCCATAATTCTTTTTTTTCTTTTTTGTCTTTTATTTTTCTCAACCGTACAGTTTTCGTTCCTTCTTAAATTCTTCTAGAAGGGAAACCTCTTCTCGTATATCCTCCGAGTGTTACTTTGTCTCCTGTTCTTGTTTGATTCGCAACTAATGTGGAAAACTTTCCCTAAATTACCTTTTGACCTCAAAGCAATTATGGTTCATGTCTATTGAAGGTAAGTTGAAGTCTCCTCCAATTATAATGGCCCTGTTTTTTTTCGATATTAGCGTTGCTACTTGTTTCTCGAGATTATGAATAATTTCTAAACTTGCATTGGGAGGCCTATAAAGTGCGCATATATTTGTTATAGTATAATCGCTTCCTCTAACTCCACACCAAACACTTTCTATTTCGGCGTCATTAATCGGTAGTGGAAAACTTTCGTATGCCTTGCTGACTGCTATAAATACTCCACCTCCCGTCCGGATACTACAATCCTTTCTAAAAATTCTATAGTCTTGAGGGAATACCTCCTGACTTGCAATTTCGTCAGTGAGCCAACTCTCTGTACCGATCACGACATCGGCTTCTAGACTGCGAATAATATGCTCCAAATCGGCAATTTTCTTACGGATGCTGCGGCAGTTCAATACGAGGACATTTAATTTCTCACTATCGCTTCTCAGATAAACCTCAATCTTACCATTCGTAATCGTTTTAGGAATACATGCGTTTTTCATACTATTATTCCGCCAATTGGTTGATATAGCATTTTCTTTCTGATCGCGTTTTATTTCACCATTTTTATCGAAATCCCAAATGTTAACACTATTGATATCACGGATGTCAGCGCCTTCATCGCTCGGTAACTCTTAATTTATTTGCGGTATTGGCCGGATTTCTCGTAATATTGTTCTCTGTTACCCTCTCATTTACACCCATTCCCCTAAGAAGCCTACACTCTACCCTGCTCTAGCCTAAAAAAGCCCTGCTATGCTCAAGGATCCTACGCGCTACACCCTGGGATGCCTCCGGCGTGTAATGAACCCCCGAGCCATTTAGGGGTGCCCCACACGATCCGAGAATCGGACGAAGGTCAACGAAATCCACCCCCATGCCCCTACTGAAAGACCATAGCCTTCGGTTTAGCCCCTCCACCCTACTCCAAACCTCAGAGCCACAGTCAATCCCCGGGACAATGCTGCAGATGGTTAAACGCACATCAACCCCAGACTCCTCTCGGACACGACCGACCATACGGGATCATAACAGGAGAGTGATTCCCACAAGGGACGTTATTAGGTAGGTTTTGGTGTGCTGCACCCCCTGCCACCCACGAGTCTGGTGATTTGCAGGGTATCATGTAGATGTAGATGTAGAATAGTTCATATCATAATTTTAATACCATCCATATATTCGTAGAATATTTTTCTAGAACTTCTGGTTAACCGATACAATCTTTTTAAAAAAAATAGCTTTTCATAATTAACCCCACCATTTTGAAAAGGTGGCAGTACGTATTTAATATAAACTTCGGGTGAAATATATGTGCTAGCAAAACATAAGCAAATAAAATACCTGGTACTCTTCTTGTTCTCCAAACTTTAGATATTTTTTGCTTCATCGAAAACGTATTATGATTTAAAATATTTTAGGAATTATAACGCTCAAAACTATTCCAAAATATTGGTGTACAATAACAAGTCTTCTTTGACTCTATCCATCCCAATTTTTTATAACCTCATCATATAAATATTAGTTTCTGGATATTTACCCGCGATAGAACAAATATATTTTTTGCTGCTTTATCTCTTTGTTTTGTACTGGCATGCGCAAAGAAAATATTCAAATCCGCAAAACGTTTGAATGAACATCGACGAAAATCCCCCGGTAACTCGGTCAAAATGTCCGTTAAATGGGACTACCTTCCCAGTTCTGAAGTGGTTTAATTCCCCCTAAATCCGTGTCCAACAACCCCTCTCTCACCTTATCACTTCCTGTCTCCCTCTCACTCCCCTGATGTAGGTTGCCCGATGTGAGCGTGACGCGTGCAGGAGGGAGAGTTGCGTGATAGGGCGTGAATCGTGCATGTTTCTACACGTGTTGCGACCCGTATTAGGTTGTCAAAGGAACCGACGTGCCATTGGCTATCACTCTTCTTCGCCCTCCAATAGAGGAGGGGAGGGATTCCTCTCCAGCTCCCGCTCCCTGTCCTCTCTTCCACGCTGCCTTTAACAGGTGCTTCGCTATGTTTTCATCCGAATCGGCATGGGACGAACCGGGTCGCACGCAAAAACCGCACGCCGATGTGGGTCGGCCAATGCCCCAGATTCTGCGAAAAGGGAGATCTTGCCAAGGTTTTTATTTTGTTTTATATTTTTTTTAATTACTCCGAAGCGTTCGCCAGGGTTTTGGTGGAGTCCCCGCCCAATCGATAGATTCTGACCGTAATTTCCTCGGTTCGTGTCCGGGCTGTGATTTTTTTTTCGGTCTGATTTTAAGGATCGCTTGTGCTTACTGTCTTGCATGATTGTCGGCGAACCCGTTACGAATTATGTGTTTCATACAGATTTTAGAATTCAAGTGGGAGCGAATGTTTGATTAAAATTTGTTGTCATTATTTAACTGAGGAACATTATCCTCCGTTTGCTACAAAGTATTTTTCGCAGCTCTCATGACAAGAGAGGAAAATTTGCAAAGAGCAAACGACTCCTAATTTTAATTCTCTCAATGTCCAAATTGATTGGGCAAAATTCCTGTGCGAGAGACCTATACATTGTCTTTCTAAACAGGGTCGTAGCTGGTCTTGATACCCGGTGTGAAGAAAATCATTCATGATTTCCATATCAATGAGGAAGTAGAGGATTCGGTGCCATCCCTTCGACAACCTTCGCCAAGTGGTATAAACGCTCTCTGAACTGATAAGAGACTTCCTATGATAATATTGTAGTTGACAATAGGTGGAGAGGACTCACTTTTTAAGGGGGAAAGAACGATACATATAGACAGGATAAATCATAAATTTTTGTGAGAAAGTCTCTTCTCATAGCACTGACTTAGCGCTGCTAGTTAATATCCACCGGTTCTAAAAATTAAACGAAGGGCAAATGAAAAATCGTCAACCACCCATCGTCCCAAAGATATTTTTAAAAACAAACAATCTCAAATGATCGTTTTTCAGACGCTTTCTGTCTCTTTTGCAAACGGGTGGAAAGGACGACAAGTCCAAAGCGGAGTATCAGATAATCTAATAATCTAGTTCCGATCCGAATTTCCTCTCCTTTGCTTAATCATGTCGCATTATTGATAGCAGCTCCCCGGAGCAACACGGGAGATGCTAACCTCCGGGCTGCTCAACTTTCCCCGGTTTCTAGGGCGTCATGAGGGGGATCGGTTGGGTAGGAGTGAGGGGGAGAGAAGAACAGAAAAGCGGCGACTTGATTTGTGACGTAACGGTTGCCAAGACCTCCAGAATAGCCACGGCTTCCCAGAAGACATCCCATCCTAACCCAACTAAAGGCTCCACGCATGGGTAACGCCTTCTACGTTAACGTCCATTTTAATCAAGCAAATCCTTCAGTGGGAATCTAAATGCAGAAAATAAATAGCATTTGATTCACAGGCTCGCTTTAAGTTCTTGGGACGTATTTTTTATGACACCTAATTGGAATTTCAGCGCGAATTTATATTTTCATTCGAAAGTATGTACTATTATGTTGCTCGACAGTCTATGTATTAGAAGGTACAAAGAAGTTTGTGAAAACGGAGTTTATTTGCTTATGTCAAATACGAAACGCATGGTTTGTTAAAACATTAATCGCATGTTTTTCATTCGATCCTTACGCTCAGTGGTTTATGTTTTATAATAAATGTACATTTTAATGCACCATTCTTGTGTCATAGCTAATATCCGAAATTATAAAGTACACAATAAAAGTTAAGGACACTATCCTGAAAATAAAATAACGATGGGAAATTTCAACAAAAAAAAACACCCATACTACTACTTAAAGTTGCTAAAATTTCGCAAAACAAGTTCACAGGATTCTTTTATTGCCATAAATTTAAGCTAGAATGCACACACACACACACACACACACACACACACACATACATACATACATACACACACACACACACATATATATATAGGAGTATATGGAGAACCAAGTTTAACCTAGAATAATCACGGACCTGTCAACGGACAGACTACCTATGATGATGATGATATATATCTATATAATTTGGTAAGCGGAATTTTCTGATTGAAATTCCGTCGAATCTATACGTCCTACAGACACGGTAGACGGCTCATTGTAAAGCTCTAATTACCATGGGGTCAGGAAAATTAACCAGATCTTTGTATTTGCGACGGGTTCGATTCCCGAGAATGATTTCCATTTCTCATAAGATAACACGGAACAATCTATATTTCGACCTGCAACCTTATTTTATTTTGCTTATTAAAATTCTCATATTTGACCTACGGTTTTCGGACTTGGACTGTATTGAAGAAAAACATTTGCAGTTTCTTATTCTCATCGTCTTTTATCGCTTTACAATCTGAATCTTTCGAATCTAACGTTTTAATATAAAATTTTGACAAAATTTAGCGTTTTCAACGTGAGTTTGCCTTGCCAACCGATGACATTATTAAACTCGTGATGCTATTACTCTCACGTATTCATTGACACCATCGGGTATGCCTCCTGATCACCTTAAACTGAAAGTAGGTGCTAATATGCTAATACGAAACATGAATCTGGGATTTGGTTTGGTTAATGGTTTAAGATTAGCGATACGGGAAATGTTAAACCATGTATTAAAGCTGGAAGTGATCACAGGCCAATTCTCTGGACATATTATATTACTCCCTAGAATTAAACTAATCTGCACGGACCCAAATATGCCATTCACCCTGAAGCGAAAGCGGTTTCCCGTAAGATAAAGCACAGGGGCAAACATTTGACATGGTTGGATGTTTCCTTTCTAGATGTGTCTTCACACGGGCAGTTTTACGTTGCCTTTAGTGGCGCCAGATCTGCAGAAGACGTAATTCTAAAAATTCAACAAACCACGGGACAGGGTCAACTCCCTGACAAAACGGGCTATTTTACAAGAAATGTAGTGTACAATGAAGTGCTGTGCAACAACAATCATAATTATTGTTTTATGATAATTTATATTATCACATTGTAATATTTAATTTTTGTAGATTATTGTAGTTACTTATGAGAAATACATTTAAAAGTTAACACATTTTCTAGATCAAGGATTGGCACCTATTATTTTAAACCACTTCGGCAATGCAGCTTTGGCTGCAACAAGCCACTAGTATATATATATATATATATTTAGGGCAACTAGGTGTCGAAGGAAACCCAGTGAACACTTACCGGAAGTAGAGCCGCTGTGTCTCTCTTGTGCTGACGAAGGGATCATCCCGAAAGCTCTAACCTCTACAAATGTGTCTCTCCAACACCCCAACGGCTCTACTTCCGGTAAGTGTTCACTGGGTTTCCTTCAACACCTAGTTGCCCTAAATATCCTTACTTACCTTTCCTCTTCCGTAGTATTTATATATATATATATATATATATATATACACACACATGTATATGTGTGTGTGTTTATACCAAGAGGGCGAAAGACTTCACAGTTATTCCCGGAGCAATAATTTCAAGCGTGCTAAACATTTGAAGCCGGATCCGGAGAATAGATGACGTCATCGTAGCTCGCTTCGATTTCGAATGGACTCCCATTTTTTCCGTCGGTTTTATCCCCTGACCTATCAACCTTGTCCCTCGCGTGACACCGATCCCTCATTCCCTCCTCCCTCTTTGCATCCTACAAAATATCCAGCGCCCCCTCCTCTTCGCAATCCAACTGACCCTCCCGCATTAGCGCATGCAGTCAATCCGCCAGAATTCCTCTCTCCGAATAATGTGTTTAACAACAACGCCATTAATTTCTGTCCATTCACAACTCGGCAATCTCTCTTTCTCTCCAAAATACTAAATAAATAAACACACACACACGCAAAGATAAGAGGCGACAAATATAAATACTTAAAATCTCGATTCAACGAGTGCCGTTATGAAGAGAATTTCACTCCATCAAAAACTATCTAATCTCAATTAGACTTTATCATAGATGAATAGGTATTTTTTTCAAATTTATAAATATCCACTTTCTAATCATCTACCTGACGTTGTAAGTATAATTTTTTGACCACCTCTAGGAAGATGAAAATTGTGACCAATTTGCTGAGGAAATATTACGTTGATTTATTCAAATGAATAACTGTTAGTTTTGTAACTAATTTTCAATAGAGCGGAATGAACCACTCGTCTCCGAGAAGTTCGGTCATACGGATTTTTTTTCTTGTACTCACTTTCTGAATATTAATTTTTCCGGGAATTTGGGGAATGGATGTTAAGGCGAATTTACACCTTCCACTTTGGATGTACATCTTGGATGAAGTGAAACAAAAGTGAACGGTGTAAACAGCAATTCATCGAAAGTGAACATTATTAATTTTGTTTGCACGCTTCATTTTGCTTTCACTTTGGATGATTTATTCAAGATGTACATCCAAAGTGAATCGTGTAAATTCGCCTTTATAGTTGCAAGCAGTGTTGGGAAATTCATAGGGGTTCTCCGTGAGTTATCCGCACATAAACAGGTGAACACGTCGGACGAAATGATAAGATAGGCAAGTGAACGCGTCTACAGTGTTCCGAGTTTGAATATCACACTGTCACGTGACCTCATAATAATTTATCCCGGAGGAAAGAAGCACGTAAAAATTAAAACACAACGTGACGGGTGAAACAGCGCGAGATCTCCAAGTTCCCTCACGTCCATAAAATACCCAGCATGCACAATGTGAACGTACTCTCTCCTCCCCCGCCCCCCTCCCCTCCCCCCCCTCGTATCCGTTTGCTAAAACCTTAACGGAGTTCATCACTATCTTTTGTTTTTTTTTACATCCTCTTTCTATTCTCCGCCGCGGTGCCGTCACTCGTCTAACACGCAATCTACTCCGCTCTTTTCTTTTTTTTATTCCTTTATCCCTTTCCGCTCTCCCTCTTGACACTTTCGAACCCCACACGAACACATTCGTCGGTAGGACCACATAGAACCGTTGCAGCACCACACAGAGGGGGAAGGACGCGGATATTAATCACTCGGGAAGAATTGGTGACCGGTCCCCGGAGACCTTGGTCCCATGCGCCGCGCCATTCAACGAGTAAAAAAAAAAGAAAAGGAGAGAGGGTGGCGGGCGCATGGAAAAAATTTAGGAAAAAAATAGGGAAGAGGGGAGGGATATTTCTGGAGGCTCGGAAGTGAGGAGGAAAGAGTAAGGGGGTGCGGGAGGTAGGTCAAACACCGTGGAAAGGGAGGTTGAGAGTAGTAAGAGTTTCTCCCTTTTGGCTACAGATGCCAAAATCCTAAAAGGGGTCGGTTTTGCAACTGACGCACGGACGATTTATTTCGGAAAAAGTTGAAAGGATTTTGTCGACTCCCTTTTGTTTTGTGTATGTGCTCGCAAAAGAGAGAGAGAGGGAGATCCCACACACATACAAACACACCCACCCACACACACGCACACTTTCGCGTGTAAGCATATAAACATTTCCGGGGGCATTGTGAGAGGGTGAGGAGGCGAAGTGAGCAATGCGGGGTTATGAAGACCTGACTCTGACTATGTGACGTATGCTGGAAGTGGCAAAAAATTGGCAGATTCATTTCGAGGCCTCGCTTCTTCTTTTTTGCTAGGCAGTTTCTACCTCTGTGTGTGTGTGTGTGTGTGACTCCGAGAGATTTCTCTGCAATTCTAAATTTATTTTTTCGAAACTCTAGGGAAGTTAGTAACTCTGAGCGCGGTGGATTTTTTTTTCGAAACGAAGGTTTTTTTTTTTTTTTTGACGGAAGGAAGCATAGGATTCGCAAATCGCTTCCGGGATGCGACGCTCTGTGTTTTAATCCTCGAGCAGTTTACCGAAGGGAAAATCCGTTGGTAAATAAAAGATGAATTTGAATAAAAATGTGGATTGCGGCTGATTCTTTTTTATTTGCTCGCGAGAAATATTTGGACAAAATTTTTAGAATTTCCCTAGATATAAAGCCTTTTCCACTTTCACAAATAGGTAAACACGGTGAGATCACGGATTCACATTTATCCGGAGGAAAACATTTATTACGTTAAATCGGATTGCACATTAATTTATCAGAGCAAAATTATTTTTATGTGGTGCTACGCATGTAAAAATTATTTGCATTTTAAAACTTTTATAACATGATAAATGGTTGATTTAATTTTGAAATTTACTACATGTATCATTTCCTGGCGATGTTTCACCTGAAAAGAAATTTAAACATTAGAAAATTGAAATTTTAAACATAAACAGCACTAAACTAAATCGGAGATGTACTTAAATGATAAAGGAAATATATGCACACATACCAGATGTAAATGTTATTTTTTGAAGAAATCAATCAGTCTACTTTTTTTGGCAATGTGCTGCGTTAAATTAACGGCTACCGGTCCATTCGATTAATTATATTCGTGTTTAAGTCATGCGTTTTGAATGAAGTGGAATATCCTTGCATAACTTCAGATTCAGAAACTGCATCTCTGAAAGGCTGGTATTCGTTATCATCACCCTTTTATTAATTGCAGAGCGCATTTGTTTCCTTTTTATGAAGAACATTTGTGGCGATAGTATTATCGCAAGTTAAAGTATCATCAATCTGATGGTATTATCTTCTTTGAATGCACTCAGCTTCTAGAAATGCTTAAGTGTGTTTGAGAGTGCGGAGCAAATATTTTTAGTCATTTCAATTACTGGAATGTTTGGAAAATTCTCCTTCTTTTCGCTTTTTCACTGACGTTGAACTTCTTTATATAACCAAGGCCTAATATTTACCAGGCATTAAACATTATGTACGTGCATATGCTAACTAGGCACCAAAACAAATAACCTTATATTAAAGAAGAAGTCATAAAATACTTCATCGCACAGGGGCACAGTAAAGGTTAAAAAGGAATGACAGTGTTGATATTGGAAGAAGGGGATGCAAAGTGACCATGGGTGGAGTTCATTTTTTTAGAAGATTTTTTTTCTGGTAATTGTTTTCCGAAGATTTTTTTTATGAAGAACTGCTTTTGGAAAAATTGTCCCGCGGATTTTTCGCAAATAAACGACTCCGCGAACGCCACGAAAAGTTATGGGTTTGTCTTATCGGAGAACATACATTCTCGAAGTAGAGTATACCGTATTTTGCCGATTTCATGATCGGTTAATCATAAGGACAAATTTTGCAACCATTCGGTTGAAAGTAATCGATGTAGAAGTTGATGAATTGGATGGAAATTTATTGCACCTAAATTCGGATAAAACACTAAATCCATAAACATCAACTTTACGGCACTGCCCTTGTTAAACAAAAAGGGGGAAACGTTAAAAGCGGGACAGTTAAATTGATATTTCATTTTATGTAGCGTGGGCATATTTTTAGACCTCACGATTTTTGCATGTATCTGAATGTGAAAAGTTTTCAGTTATTTTTCTTTCTAGAAACCAAAATTATAAAAACACAAAACAATGTTTTTACGCACACATATTTATATAAAATTACGAATGTGTATATATTCGTTTCGTCGAATTTTTTATTCCTATGGAAAATAAGTATAACGAAATAGAGATTCTTTTGTTTCGATAGTCATTTGGAGATAAATTTATGTTAAATTGCGAACACGCGTTAACTTACGGATGATGGAACTCCGTATTCCAGACAACAAAAAAAAAAAAGCCAAAAATAAATATCTTTCGCTATTATTCGCTTCGAATTTATGACTATGAGCTCGAACAATGAAGACCCGAAAATTATTTTTCTCTCATTTTTTCAAAAAGCAAACGGAAATTCTCAGAAAGAGAGAGGAATTTGTTGAAATAGAGCATACCATCGGAAAAAATAATGATTACTTTACGGAGCGCCCTTTTCGGCCGTATTTTTTCAAAGCTGTATTTTTCCCGAACGCGAAACCGTTGGAGAAATATTTTCGTTCGAAAATGGACGGCCTTTCTCCCTTCGACGCTCTGATAAAATATAAAGACATTATTTTTTCACGGGACCGATTCCTCCGAAAAAAAAATCATCTTCTGTCGATTATCCGATTCCCTCGTAACTTTTTTTTGGGGCTTTCCTTCTGATTGAATTATTCCGTCTGCCACTCGCACAACCGCGGGATTTGAAGAGGCCTTCCGACATATTTATGTGTCGTCGATCGTCTACTTTATTTTTAAGGCGGTGCATTTAATAGGGACATAGGCAGACGCCATAGTCTCCCGTCGTAGGGAAGAACACACGCTCGGAGGGTTTTCTTTTATGCACCGAAACAATGAATAGCGATGAGGAGAGTGGAAGGTCGTGGGCCATAAATTGCGAACCGCGCGCCGCCGCTCGTGAAATATCTCCTCTAATATATATATATATATATATATATATATATATATATATATATATATATATATATATGTATGTACAAGAGTTGCAGCGAAAAACTTCCGCCCCGCGACCTTTTCATAACTTTTTGAATTATATTTTGTATTTTTCCCTCTCTTTCTCTCTCTTTGCTGGAGGGAGGAGGAAGAGAGGAAGGGTAAATGGAGAGAGAGAGAGGCTTTCGTTTGTTTGGGTTAAAATTTTTCGGATGGAGTGTTTCTTTTTTTTTTTTTTTCAGCCGCGCGGTGGAGGAGTGAGAGGTCTCCTCTTCATTTTTTTTTCATCCTCTCAAGGACGACTCGTAATTCAAGCCAGCGTTGGAAATCTCAAAGCGAGCGAGTACGCACGTTGGTGTGGGAGAAAAAGGCGCTTTTTTTAACCTTCTCCAGATCTCAGAAGAATTCAAAGTTGCGATTTATATAGAAGTTCTCATACTCTCTCTCTCTTTCGTCTGGAGAATCGTTTCGGGTGTCTTTTGAGGGCGAGTCAAAAAAATACTGCAAAAGAAATGACAATTCTAGATCCTTTCTTTCGCATTTAATCTTTCTGAAAAAAATATGGGAAATGTCGGAGAGTATCGTTTTTTGAGATATTATCAGACCGGGATATTTTTTAAAAATATAAACGATAATTTAATTTAAGGTGGACACTCTCAGTTTGAAAATATATATTACAAAAAAAAGAAATACCACTGAAACTATGAGCACGCTTCAAAATTTACCGGACTGGTGCTCTTATTGAATTAATTATTATCTTTGGCGATTAGGAAAAAATCGTTTAAGATTGGTTGGCTTTATAATGTTGGAAATTAATCTCATGAATATATTTTATGAACGCATTGCATTATATTGTTTTTATGCAAAGTAAAATAATTATAGTAACTCATTTCGTGTATTGAATCTCTTTCTAAGACATTTTTTCGAGTCCACACAAACTAAGTAATTTATAATCTTCATTTGTTCTCCATGGTGCAATCTTTTACTCATTTATATAGCAATTTCATGAATCGAAACCGCTTTATTCACATGCCTTATATTGAATTTTATTATGCCTTCGTTGCTTTAATAGAACCCCATTATTAGAAATTTCATTCATTTGGCATCTAATTTCATGGAGTGCCTTCATCTGTGCATGTGGCAAGATACACATAGCGGCGCGACATGTATGCTTTCTTTATTTTCCTCCATTTTGTTTGAGAATCTAGTGAAGATATTGCGTCTAAATATAAACAAGCATAAAAAATAAATGCAGAAAATCTATTAATACCTTTCCACATAACCCCCGAATGTATTCGCGTAGAGTATCTAGTGAAAATGTTGCGTCTAAATATAAACAAGCATAAAAAATAAATGCAGAAAATCTATTAATACCGTTCTACATAACCCCCGAATGTCCTCGCCTAGCAGTGGAATGATACGCGGTTTGTGCACCTCAAAGTCAGTCTTCAAATAGGATTCAGTGAGCTTTTTTTTGCGGCTTCTCGTTCTTTTTCGATTGATTTAGAAACGTTTGTAATAAAAAAATTAAATTACTGACAGTATTCTACGTTATCTTTAAAAGCATTATCTCTTAAGAGTTCACGGAAGTTGAGAAAATGAGCTGGATAAAAATAATTCGAGAAACGAAAGACAGTCTCGCTTTTTGAGTTGGATGCGAAATGTGAAATGGAAGAAAGAGTGAGAGAGATAAGTTTGACTGGAGAAGTTTTCAGAATGCGAGAGATGAAGCCAAGAAGATAGGCAAGAGGAAGAGAGAGAGGGAGAGAGAGACATAAAGATGAAAAAAGAGGTTTGTGAGGATTGGAGGGAGGGAGAGAGTAAATTGGAAGTGAGGAGGGAATTAGGAAAGAAGAAGGAAGGAGTAGGAGTGGAGAGAGAGATAGAGAGTAAGGGAATGAGGTGGACAGGAATTAAAGGGTGGAGATAATAAAGGAAGGAGAGACGACGAGATTAGGGAAGTTTGGGGAGAAAAGAAATGAGATAGAAAGGGAAAGAGAAAAAAGGAGCGAGGATGAAAGAAAGGAAGGAGGGAGAAATGTAGGAAGGAAGGTAGATATTGAAAACGTACTTTAATTGGTCTTATTATCCTCCTAATACCGAAATTCGTTGCAATGTTTCATTAAGTAGGTACAACGAAAGGTATTAATGCGTATTTATACATATAAAGTAAAACAAGAATAAGAAATCGACACAACATACATTGTACAAATTTTCTCATATATAGGTACTAATGCGCCGTTTAGTTATCTTTAGAAAATGAAAATCGTATCAGCCTGTTTTTAGAAAATCCAATTTTTATTCAAGTTGCCCAAGAATAAACCAGCCTTATATTCATTCATTGAGAAAAATGAAATATGTAGTATTATTGCAGACGTATACTCAAATAATTGTACCAAATTTTATCAAAATCGTTCCAGCCGTTTATGAGATTATCATATTATTGCTAAAGTTGCTTTGAATAAACTAGCCTTATATTCATTTTTTGAGAAATATGAACTATTTGGTCTTATTGAAGACGTAACTCAAGTAACTGTACGAAATTTGATCAAAATCGTTACATTTGTTTTTGAGAAAATCAAATTGCTGTTAAAAATGCGTAGAATAAACTTCCCTTAATTATTGAGCAATGTCAACCATTTCTTCATACACTCTGATTAGTATGATAAAATGCCAAAGTACGATGTTTCATTCATTTTTGCTTTACCGTTCAGGCTCCAGAGCCAGTAGCAGACAGACAGACGGCATTGCGAAAACCACTTTTCCGGATTCAGCGACACCTAAAACGTATATCTCCGTAAACATCTCGAGGTCGAATTTTTTCGCGATAACAATAGTTCGTATGTGAGAAAGTAAAAATTAAAAGCAAGCGTTTGTGACTGGCGTATTTAATAATTTCAGGAGTAAGCGTATTTGTTTGTCTGAGGAGCCTCAGATTTCAGCATTAAGTGAGTTTGTTGGCTTGAGAAATGAGCGTGTATATTGGTCGGGGGAATAAACGCGAATGTCTCTCTGAGGAATAAGCACGTTTGTTTGTTGTAGTAAAAACCGCATGTGTTGGTCTAACAATTTTAATCCCAGCTCTAGTTTTATGCAGTATATTTAATTAATGGAGGATACGTAAAATGCGAATAGTAATATTTTATTAGTACCTACCCAACCAAAAATGAATTTATTATCCATCTCTTAAAACATAAAAAGTAAATTTCTACAAATGGGAGGGAAAGCGATAAAAAAGCTCGCTTTTCAGCGCTTTTTAAAAATCGCATATATTTTCACTTTCTCCATTCGATAGTTTTTGTTGGTGACAGGCATGAATCTTATTTATTTAGAGGTCTGGCCGTTTTCCTTTTTTCAAGGATTTTAAAATTCTCTTTGCGAACTATCTATACGTGCCCGTTAGTATGCTAAGTCTGTTTCGATTACGTACATCAATAAAAGCTAAACATAAATACGTTCAATTTACTTTCGGAAAAGGATAAAGAACACACGTATTACAACTGCACAACTGCGATTAGGTGCGTTTAAATAAATTGTGATTGATTTTGAGTTTTAAGTGTTTTTTTCAGGTGCTTATTTTATAATAATAATGATATCACGTTATTATAACGAAGTTTGATCGCAAAATATGAATTTTATATAATCACACACATGCGTTAAATATTTTTTATTTTACCCAGAAGCACTTACAGCTACGCATATGGTCATATGAAAAAATAAAATTTTACATGGTGTTACGTGAATGAAACAGCAAAAAAATACAGTTTACAGACCGGAATAAAGGGAGGTACAGAGGTTGAGAGGAACGGAGGTAAACGGCCATTTGAAGAGGCATATGGAGGATTGAAGAAAAGCAAGGCCAGAGGCAGAGAAAGAAATGAGGATGAAAGAAGAAAGAAAAACTGAGAATTTAGAGATGGAAGGAATAAGGAAAAGATGCAGCATGACAGAGAGAGTGTGTGTGTGTGAGAAAATAAGATAAGGAAGGTTTGGGAAGTAGTGGGCGAGCGACTGGGGAATGGTCAACTCAACGGGAATGACAATTTTTTTGACCGTGGAGATAGAACTTTTTGAGAAAGTCGTGCGCTTCTTGTCCCGTGAGGTGAGTGGGATGGGGCGAAGGGGACCCTATGGCGTATGTGTGTGTGTGTGTGTGGATCTTAAGGATGGGAGGAAGTGGGTCGGGGAAGGAGGAGGGAGAAACGCCGGGCGAAGGGAGACGGAGGTTTTTGGACGAATTCAGAAATAGGAAGTGTGTTTTCGGAAGAGGTGAAAAAGGTTCAGATTCCGAGAATTTTTCCATAGGGTATCCAAAGGTAGTCAAACTTCTTCCTTATTTTTTTTTTCGTTTCTCTTTCTTTTGATCGCCTTTTCAATGACTGTGTCAATAGATATGGTACCATATCAATTTATTTCTGGTTGTCGAAAAAGGATTTATTATCTAGATTTTTGAGTTTTTAGAGCTTCTTTTACGCATGAATTGTAATTTCTAAACGTCTCAATGATCACGTAAATTTATGAATATTTTATTACATAAATTTTCTTCGAGAACGTCGGATTCAAGGAAATATTGTGCAAACTTTCAGCGTACCATATGTGGATGTGGAACCCTGTTCTCCGTTTAAACCTATCAATTGTTAATTTCTCCTAAATTACTTTGTAATCTTTACCAAACGCTTATTTTAGAGGCATATATAGCCTTAAGTGTGCATCATGATCGTTGAACTCGGTATATTCGATTATAATACTCGCAGTCCAAAATAATATATTGAATTATTTGATTATACAAAAATAAAAAAAGAAACCAGCATCCATCATATTAAAAAGATTGCTTACACCTTTTAACATAAGGGAAGAGTAACTTCTACACTCGAGTTATATATTTAAGGGATTAAATGCGAATTTAATCAGTAACATTCGTTAATCCTTGATTAATTGGCAGAAGAACGAAGCAAGATGAACTGCGAGGTATGGCGACCTGACCTTCAAACGTTCGTGTAGTTTTCAATTGTAAATACAAAACATTTTAATATTTATAGTGCTAGCTGCGATAAATCATACGGCGCTCAATTATATAGAGAGGCTTTCAATGAGCGAGCGATGCGTCGCGCGGAGACATATGGGCTCTGCTCCTGGTAAGGTCTGGAGGAGTACACGGAAACGTCAAGGCAGTAGAGGGCAAAGGTCAACCTTCGTCCGTCAGTTACAAAGGGTGTTTTAGTGTCCCTTTTTAAGAGTCCCCGAATTCTGACGTCCCGGCACTTAAAACTCCAAACGGAAGATCTAGCGTTGAGATTGATAATGCTTGTAAATGGAAAAGAGAGTGAATCCTTTCCAACCTTTCTTGTCACTTTCTCCTCAGAGGTGGACCGAGGAATATTTTCGCAACCCCATCAATAATCTGTCTGTTCGGCCATTTGATGCAGGTCATGAGGGATTGCATCTTTGCAGAATTCTGGCGTTGGTTCTATCTAATGTCGGCGTTTCACGTACACTGCCTTTTTAAATTTCGACCTTTTAACTGCATCGCAGTATCCCCTCCCATATCTCTTTCTCATCATGCGACCTCATAGTACATAACTCAGTTATAATAATTCCGTATTATAACAATCATCGTACACCCATTTTTCACGAATCAGGAGTAGTTCAGTGATGAATGTTAATTTCAAGAAAAGTTTTTAAACATATTAATATTTAAAACTTCGCATAATTCTTCAATGTACTACCTTCTAGTACTATTTAATCTAAATAAAAATAATACTTGGATAGTCTGTGATGTTCAGTCATACTTTATCGGTAATTTTGTAGCTGCTGTCGATTATGTATGTGTGTACGTCAGATCAATAGATAACGGGGCGCGTAAGCAAATAATGCATCATATGTCCTAGAAAAACGTAAGGGAAACGCTATAAATATTTAATCAAACACATCTGGAAGAATCATTTAATTAAAAGACAAAATAATGGGATGTTTTTCAAATAATCTTTAGTGAATATCCCGAAGAGAAAGGAGTTGATAAATGAGCTACGCTGTTGTTTGTTCAACTTAGGATTATAGCGAACTGAGGAGAAGAGTCGAAGGCAGTAAGCAATAAACCGAGTGGTTCTAGAAATTTGGTACGATGATTATCTGGTGTTTCATCCATAGAAGAGTCGTCGCTAATCGTAGTGAAATGCAAGAATATTTCATGAGCAAGCTTTAAAAATATACTTTGTCTAATTGTAAGAAGAAGAATCGAGTTTACGGATGAATAAATTTTCCGATTTTAATTTTAAATCTATGAATACATTTCTAAATGAGTAGCGAGAGAGAAACAGAATTATATGCCCGGAATAAATATAGGCACGCGAAAAAATCTTGGTGAAAAAGTGTACTTAAATGATAAAGTGATAGAGAGATATGCCTAAAATACTTTGCGCCTATGATTAGATGCTGATGAAATTGAAGTAGAGGGAGGAATAAGATCATCCCGGCTATGAGAACTTGGGAATTGTACGTACATCATTTGAAAGAGAAAATTAGATTGCACGACTTTTTTAGCAGGACTGATAAACGCATCGAAAGAATTTATAATTCTCGGATTTGAGTAAATTTTGATATCCGGTTGAAACTTTTTTTTTTTGGCTACATAGAAAAACTCTTTTTAGACTTTGAAAAAATATCGCAAATTTTGGGATTTTGTAACAGAGAGAGAAACGATCCTCCAAAAATCCCAAATCCTCTCACATTTTTAAAAAAATCTAATTCGTCCGAAAAAAATCAGCGGAGTTAATCACATTATGGAGCTAATATTTTTTTTGGCTAACGCGGATTAGTCATTCATTCATTCTCCGTTCCTCCGAAATTTCGCGCTGCATTCGAAATGAAAAAAAAGAAACGAAACGCCATATTCTAACTAGGACCTCCGAGATCGGTAACATGGAACGGAGCTGAATGGAGCCACTCTGCCGGAAGCGATGCTAACCGGATGTGCGGGGAAAAGGCGCGCGTCACAGAATGGAATCGAGCGGGAGGAATTTCGCGCCGCGCACAGTCATTTGTTCGCGAACATGGCGGAAGAGCGATGGGCAAGTGGATATATTTTCTAAATGAACTTCCTGAGCTTAATTTAGCTAGATAATTTCATTTGATGTTGAGGCAAAGGAGAAACGGTTCTGAAGTGATTGAGGAAAGCTCTTCAAATTTATATAACGAGGATGAAGTAGTGGTACATCTCTATGCGATGATTTTATGCTAGCGAGTCCCACAAGCAAATCAAAAGATGTATTCATTCCGGTGCATCCAGGCTATTTATACATGAGGTCGTGCTTTAGAAGCGAAATTGGTTGACATCGTGGATCGTATTATTATAACCGTTATTTAAAGCCAGGCATAATGCAAAATTTCCTACCGAATGAATTATGCACATCTGTATTTGTTTATTCTAAATTCGTGAATTAATTCTTAATGAATTATTAAGAACAAAATATTCATACAAGTACTCTGAAGTAAAATTAGGCCATAAAAATTATTCGTCTTTGTGAATTAGAAATTATCAATCTGAACGTGCATATTTTCGTGGCAAACATTATTTTTCGTATTTATTTATGTATATAAAATACAACGGTCTATTGTACGATATATGCTTAACTGATTTATGGAAATGTTAATGTCAGATAAAAAAATTCTTGCTTAGATGTGTGAATCTTTAGTTACATTATTCTCATTTTGACGGATTTATAAACATTCTTGTAATAATGCTGTCAAGGAATTCACATAGTACGTATGTTTGTCACATAACAAGACAATAAAATTTTCATATTATATAGAAAAAACGTACGGCACCGATTTCCTTATATGGCACACATGAAATTACGGTAAAGTGGTCAACATAATGTATTTATTTTGTGTCTAAACACTAAAAGTTCCGGGATGCTTCAAGGAGTTGGCAATAAAATGAAAGCGTCATAAACAGTCAGCGAATCCCATGGAATATTTTTTCGAACAATATCCATAGCAAAGCATGGAATGAAAAAAAGTATTCCATTCTTTATATTTTTAATCGATTTGCCAGATTTGCTCTTAAGCAATGTTTCTTTACCACGGTTTTCCTTCAAACTGCGCTTTATCTCTCATTCTAAATTCATTTAACACGCAGCAATCATTACAGAGAAGTGAGCGCGAGATAACAGATATTATTGTTTCATTCGTATTTTTTTATCATTACAGTATAAGAAAACCGCGTGCATTGAGAGAAACTGCCAAATAAATGGTTAAGAGAGAAAGATTTTTCTGATAGAAGGCATTAATGGAGTATGGGTAATAATGTAAATTGTTTTACGAGTGTCAATTACCGTTCTGAGTAATAATATAACTAATAATAACTTCTTAACTCTTATTTTAGGCCGTAATTCAGAAATTCAAATTTTCACCTACCGAAGATAAGTATTTTATCATTATGAATAATAAGCAGGAATTAATTTATGCCCACTTTATTTGACATTAATTTTTAAAAGTGACACGTAATATGTTTTACGCTAGGTAATTGATGCACCATATACATACAGAGAATGTCAACATGGATTCCTTCCACACCCACCGATGGATATTTTTTCTATTGACTTGTTTTGAGTATTTAAATATAATATGCTCTGTAAATGTGTCAACAAAAATCACGAATTGGTGTGGCTAACACACAGGATCGTGAAAATGAAACATTTTTTTTGTTTGCTTTTGTGACATCTTGCTAACATTTACGTTTTCGAAATGAGATGGAGCGCAGTTTATTTCCAGCAGAACTCAATGCCCTTCTTTTATCGCAAGCTTTTCGAAGCGAAGCGTAGGCAAGACGCAGCTCTTCGGTACTTCCGGAATAAAAGCACTGATTCAAAACATGCGACTATCGGCTTACCTTTCCGGACGTCTCCATTGGAGATGCGAGCCATCTTCTCTTCCTAGTAACCGCAATGTATTGCTCCGGAAACAACAAATTCCGCTTTCACCGCGAAGCAGTGCATGCCGGGACTACCAAAGAGCCGTCCCTTTGGGAGCGAGGGAAAGGCGAGTGAGAGAGGAAGAGGGTGGGAGGAGGAAGGAGGGGAGGTAGAGGGAGGGGAGGGGGGGAGGAAACAGACTGGAGTTGTACGTTGTGAAGGAAGGGAGAATCGAGGGTCGCCATTTCCCCTTACTGAGAGTGGGTTGGGGGGCGTTCGGGGTCGTGATGGGACGGGGACGAACTAGGAGGAAGGGAGAGCTTAATGCCGGCCAAGGATGTTTTGGAGTAGACTTAAAGGGGATGTGTTTTCATGCATGATCGCCCTTTTCAACTGCTGAAAAATTGTCGAGTGGGTCCTGAAAAAATATAACGGATTACTTGCGAGAAAGCGAAAGTAAGCGTCTAGATTTCCTTAACAATACGGCCATAAATGCCATTATAACGGTGCACCTGGGAGAGATGTAAAAATTTCGTTATAAAAAACCGATAACATTGCATGGTAGATGTATTATTATTATACGTACATGCGTCGTTAAAATAATTTTTTTTCCGTATGCTGGATAGGATTTTGAGAATTAAAGCTCTAGGGCTGAAATTTGCATTCATCTGCATGAATCTACATAGATGTGTGTGTGTGTGTGTATATATATATATTCTCATGTGTATCCTGTTTCAAGCGATTCGGAGGTTTTGGCGCGATTCCATCGTAATCGCAGTTGAACAATTAACAGCTAGAAACCTTCCAAGCTTCCACGCTTACCTCTCAACTGCAAATGCGTCGTGTTGTACTTTCAGGGCTCTGAAATGGTACCTAAAGTTATAATACTTAGTGGAAAGGTTTCTTATTGTTGTTCATTAAAATATTTTTACACAATGACAATATATTTCCGATCTAGATGAGTAAAATTCCATTTTCATCTTTTTCTACAAAACCATTGCATAAACAAAGGACTTTCCTGTATCATATATGGGTTTGAAACCATTACTTACAGTTTAACATTTTAATTGCAATAAAGGATTGAATTTCTGAAGTAATTTCCCACCGTAGACATCGTCGTTCTTGTAAATGCACTAGGAGAGCTGCCGTTACGTTCTGTCTGAGACGCAGGCTTCAACCAATTTGTTGGATCGGGCACCGCTTTTCCACTCGATCTCTCTTGGTATCTCCCTCTCCGTTTATCTTAAAGATGAGATTTATTTTCCACAATTGCCGAAAACTGTGGTTAATTTGAAGCAGAGGATAAGCGAATTCATTGTAAGAGTTCAGCGTGATATGTTACGAAAAGTCCTGCGATAGATTGAATACTGTTTCTGTGCAAGAAAAGCCACACACAGTGCTCAAACCGAACTTTAGAAAGTTAAAAAAAAAACTTTTCTTCTTGATCTTTCTAAAGTTATCTTGCATTTCATGGCATCTTAGTTAATGTTGTCACATTGAATTTCTTAAAGCAGAGAGGTCACTTTGAATCATCCCGCGGTTATTATTATAATGCACTAGTGATTTCCCGTTGAAATCTCAACGGAAGAATTATAGATAGATTGATTATTAATATTTGCATTTAAATATAAAACAATGAGGAAATAGCCTGACCGTCTTCTGAAAGCTCCTAGCAGTTATATAAACTGCCGCAAGGTGGCAGCACCGATCGAGGAGCTTAAATCTTATTTGCAAATACACAGACAAAATTACAGAAACTGAAAATTATTATTATTTGATTAGCACGGTGATAATGAGTTACGCAAACATGAAAGCGATTTAATTACAGCTTAACATAAAATTTTATTCACTGTAACTTATCACCGGCGAGAGTATGAACAACTCTTACTAGGAGTAGCTTCATCCGCTAAGTAACGCGGTTGAAACCGTTGTTTGCACGATTTCAAAACAAGCCGTTCGCTTCATAGCATATCTATCAAAGCACCTATCGTCTAGCTCTTCTTTCCTCTTTAAAACTTTTTTCCCCGAAATCTCTTCCACTCTCCATTCTCTCCCATGAAAACTCCCGTCTTAAAAACTTCGTTACGTCTCCCCTTCTCTACCCTTCCATTCTCTCCACCCTCTCTCTCTACTTCTCCTGTTCCTGTCACTGGTTTATCTCGCCGCAGAGGAACATGAAAATTTAAGCATTGCATAAAACAGTAATCTCATTTCCGGGACTACAATATCCAGGTGAATTTACGGATGGCGGTATGTTCCGCGGCGATATAATCAAGTCAAGAGTTCGGGAGTTTTACGGAAAAAGACGGCCGTTTTCGATTTAGTGCCCTGGCAGTAAAAAAAAAACGAGTCGATAAGGTTATGCGAGTTGAGGTATCTGCTCTGCTGTTACGTCCATGTAGTATACGTATATATTTATATGTGTGTTTATGTATATATATATATATATATATACACACACACGTCATTTGATTACAGTACAAATACTTTACCTTTCTCCAAGAGTCATGTTTGAGTACCCAGTGTTTTCATGAGCCTATTTTTTGTTGTGCTCTTGTGCATAGACTAAGAGACTCCCAAGGTTGAAGTTTATATTTTGTGATTTTTCTGCAATTTAAACCTAATATTACAATTGGCTTCTCGAATATCGCTGAGATACTTCATGTCCGCTCATCAATGATTAAATGTAGAGCCATGCTATGGCAATTCGAATGTAAACCTCAATATGTACTTGATATTTTTACTGCAAGTTCTATCATTTCGTAAATTACTCATATAGAATATATCGTGTTCGCCCCTCTTACGTGACTATATAATCTAAAGAAGGTATCAGTGTTCAGAGAATCGCGCATTGGAAAGGATACCAGAAGGGCGAGTTAATTTTCATGTTCATCTATTTCTGGGTCAATTGGCGAATCTACGTAACGTTTTTTTTCGTTACGTCTTACTTTTATGCCTCCACTAAAAAAAACAGGAACACTATGGATTGTAAGAGTCATTTTATGACCTTCGTAAGGAATGATTTCTCGGCACCATCTGGCTTCATTCAAGTAAAGGTTTTCGTATCCGGTTACGACATCCATCAATTCCCTGTTACTGTGTTTCCGTGAAACTATGTGATCCGTTGTTTTTTTTTATCAGACGAACAGGGAATCAAAGAATTTAATCACGTTACGCCCCGCATTTTGCGTGATCAATGGGAAACGGCGATGCAGTATATAGGTGGAAATAAACGAAATATAAAAAGTTAGCGAGATATGATGGAGGTATCTCTCTCCATGGTGATTCCTGGAACATAAACTGTATTTGACCTTTAAATGGCCAACCAACTTGGTTTTAGCACTTTGCATCCCAAGTATAATTCTCTTAAATACATACAATTTTTTATGTATATGGTATCTAAGAACTGAATGCAACGGAAACGTTTTTAATTGCTAAAGATCAAAGACCTCAGAGGCAGTTCTTATGAAACTTCGGTAATGGGTAAGACCAGAACGTTTACCAACTCTATTACGGGCACGGTGATTACTTAACCTCGGATTATACTTTTTCCTAACTCATGTCAGTCGTTTTTTGTAATATATGTACTACATCGAATCTTTTCCATTGTCCTCTTCATCAGTTGATGACGTACTGTAATTTTCTGAATAAGTATTTTCCGAGACTTGTTCAGATTTTGCAGAATCTCAATAATCAGGTGAAACTATCTCATCATTACTAGCCTCAAAGTGAGGAGTAAGGTCATTATCAGATTCAATATCTTCTGCTAAAATTTATCTGATACCTTTGGTTTTCTCTTCAATAGTTTTGCTCTTATTACAAGCGCTTGCCGAATAAATATAACGCTGGAAGAATGAAATAAATGGCAGTATAACAATGCACGAAACAAAGTAAAAACAAGACTATTCAATCACAGTTGCTGTACAAACAGCGTTACCAACAAATCCGTTCAAATGAAACAGGTAAACATCACACATTTTTTTTAAATAGCGGCATTTTAAGAAATTAAGGGGTTGATATTTATTACGCTTAATACCACCTGGTGCACATTCCGGATCCTTATACACACACACACACAAGCGAAAAAGCTCCCGAAGTGTAATGTTTGTTAAAGAGAGGTTTAATATGCGCGATAAAATTGATCGTTCATGAAAATAAAAATTAGTGATTCCATTAAAAAAAACATATTGGCTTTTTCTAAGTATGACATTATTCTACAGACAATTTCTGCAAGCTGTAGACGTAGTGCTACTTACATGGGTAGGCACTCTCACGAGGATAAAATACGAGAGATCGACTGTAGGACCGAGCGATATCAGGGTTCGTTTTTCCCAAGGACCATACGGGATCATAAGAGAAGAGTGATACCCGCGAGAGAAGTTATTAGGTAGATTTTGGTGCGCTGCTTCCCCTGCCACCCACCAATCTGGTGATTTGCAGGATATCATGTAGATGTAAATATGATGGTTTAAAATTTAACTAAAAATTGTTTAATTCGCCTTATTGTAAGTTGTAATCTCCTTACTTTAAAATGTATGCATATTGCTATCTATTTCAACTCCTATGTGTCGTTACTGGTTTACCTTTTTCAACGTTTCCTCCAATTTCATATTTCGTCTATATTCTTTTAGACTCTTCGAATAGTAACATATTATTCATCCAATTTATTTCAATTGTCATTTCCTACGCCAATATGGAATGCTTGCAAAGTAGCGCGATGAAACGAAGATGTAACCAGTATACTATATATTATTTTCATGGTGGCCGTCAGTTATTCAGTCAGGAATAAACCGTTCACGTTCTACTGTGGTCAACAACCAAGAAATATTTATTGATCCCTTTGATGATCTCCGTCTCCACGTTGGTTGTTACATATAGAAATCACGAATACCTCACTGATTATAAGGTAGTTTTCAATTAATGGATGCTACAAAATTTTGCAAGCCAACGTAAATCTTTGCAAACAGATTAATAAATATTCATTATTGTTTTCTTTACCAAATCTCGATGTTTGTTACAGGGTGTCATTTATTACATTTATTATTAGAACGATAATTCAGAATTTTTAGGTTGTCATAGCTGAGTATAAACCAAACGTAGTATATTAAAACTTTTTATTAGAACAGAAACGGACAGCGGCAAGCCTTGAACGACGCTTTGTGGAGTTTAGTTTTGCTAAATTTTGGAAACGGATTATTAAGTTGGGTTTAGAATAAAAGTTATTTAATAAATAGCTTCGAATGAATAAATTGCTCACGTACCAGGGAAAAAATAACCTTATAAATCGCGGAAACAAACATGGCGCACGTTTCAGCGAGGATGCGTTACTAGGCGACGGATTTATTATTTGTTGACTTTATGACGTCTGTCGGGCGCGCTCTTTATTTCATCCACGCGTTCAGAGACGGCTTTACGCATGAACGGTAGACAAACATGTAAATCACACGGCGCGTAAATCCAGACGCGCGCTAACTTCCCTGAGCGTGCAGGATTAATCCCACGCTTACATGTTTAAATGAATCTTTCTCCTGCGATCTCTTTTTATGGTCACTCGGAGCGAGGAAAAAAAAGTGAAATGAGCTCGAGTGACCACAAACAACTCGCGAGCTCGCTCTCATTCCAGCCGCCAAGTGCGATATTGTACACGGTATTCATTTCTTTTTAAAGCGACACTTTCTATATGTGCGGTTGTGGTGGCCGATAGAAATCTACACTCCGTTACTCCACATATGTTGAAGGCGGAACGGACATAAAAATGGAAAATGAAATCAAAGAGAGGTTTCTTCAATAGTTTTAACAACGGTAATGACCGTGACGGTTCCTTAAAATTGAATCGTTGAGCTTGTTTATCAAACACTATCAGATTTTCCCGTTGAATTTCAACGGATTTAGTGAAGCTACTACAGCACAACATACGAACTCTTTAAAATATATAGTAGATACTTTTTAACTTACAATTAGCTTTTCTTAACAATTAATAATATTTGCTTGTAACAATCCGTTTCCGAACGCGTTGCATTCAAATATAACGATAATTGTATTTCCTCTCATATATATCACTTTCGCCAAATCCAGTTTCATTTCTTGTGTAATTATGCCTATGAAATGTTTACATTTATTTCTTGTAAGAAAGAAACCCGTGAAAAAGCAACGTGCAGTTGTCCATGATTGAACACTGACTGGTAAATGTACACCAGATACGTGAGCCTATTTACTTTAATAAACATTATAATGTAGAATATAATTATTTTACTTACAAAAAATGTAAGATGCCAGTATTCTATAGACGAAAGAAGGTTCAATTACTTTCATCAATAAACGCTTCCTGAATAATAATCAGTATCTATTTACGTTGATATCCATAAACATCGATCGTTTCGTTGCTTAAACAAAAGTGCGAAGCGAATAACGCTAAACTTTCGTCTATTTATAAGCTTCATTGAAGCTAACTGAATCGGAGGTAACAATGACGGCTGCCTTAACAACGCCCGGATAGAGTACGAAAAATCCATAAAATTTCGAAACAAATATCGTATTTCTGAAAACTTTGACCGTGTAACATGTAAACTTAGCAGGAATAAGATAGTATAGAGTTTTATTCGTCGAATAAAGCAAAAATGAAAAAAATCGGTCCATATTTACATATTTTTATGCTTGAAGGAAGAATACCTTGCAAGTCAAGAAACGTGTTACCTTATGGAAAAATGTTAATCCCCTATATTGGCAGCACTGATTAATCCTGGTTGACCAAACCTTGACCATTCACTAATTTAGGATGTAAGGAAGAATCGTACAAAATTTGGTTATCCTAGCTTTTATCGTTTAGGAGGAGTTCCATGAACAAACACACAAACAGACAAACACACGCTTCAAAATATATTATAGATTACATTCATGGAACAATTTTGGTAGCTATAAATTATCCCTATTTTCGCACGATACAATGCGAAGTAACGGAATTTCAGTTATCGATTTTGAAAATTAATATACAGAGTACTAAAGGTAAGGAACACACTTATTCACACTACTACGACTGACTTTCGAAAGAAAAAGAAGCGGAAACATGTGCATGTAAAAACATAAGTTCACGAAGGAATACATTTATAATTTTTTTCACAAGTGCTGCTCCATATGTCCAAATTCAATCTTTCTACTACTGAAATATGACTACACATTCCGCTATCATTAAATAAACAAAGGGAGATAAATAAATAATATTAAATGATTATTGTTACTCATATAATTAAAATAAGTAATCTGGGGTTCGGTTTTTTTCGATCACGGTTTATTTCATAACGCCAATTTTATAAGCCCTCCAAACGCGTTCTTTGGATACAATCCTCTAAAGCTTAAGTAAAACGAACCTTTGAGCTACAAAATGTAAGGGAATAGTCCTCCTCATTGTCAGCGTTGCTACGCTGAATTATGAGAGATTAGCTGAAGTGAAAGAGTACAGATAAATATCAAAAGTCGATCAATAACCGACTTTATCGTTGCTTCAGTTTTGACTGATATTTTTGTCACGAGGGCATTTATTGGTCAAATTGTAACTTTCGTCGTGAATCCAACTCCATTTGAGTCAAGATCACACGACTTCTTGAACATTTAGCCATCTTTTTAACTCTTCCGGTGCTGTGCCGTTTTCCGAATGAAAAATTCTTTCCTCTCTGCGCAAAACACGGTCTAAAACATTCAAAAACACGCCTTAGTAATAACTCGAAAGGAATTTCCGTTTGTATCCGCGGAAAAACCGCATTTTTTTCAAAAACCCGGAGAAAATTTAAGCCCAAATTCAAATACTGCATTTTGTAGTCATACGAGCGAGCATTCCGTTGTCTTGCTTCGCCGCAATGAGACTTTTGGCGTTGAACCGGAAGATTTATTAAGTTTAGTTATTATATAAAAAAATTATAGCGTCCATTGGGAAATTTTAATAAACGTTAGTGATTTTAATCGCTGGTTAAAAGTTATACCGGGTTTTTGTGGTTGGACTTTGATTTTGCATTTCCCACTGAAATTTTCCGATAGTATCGTTTCGTATTGCTTAGTACTTTTGATTTGATTGATTATTTGCTAATTGGAATTTGAAATGCAATGGATGCTTTATGGCACAAATTGTGACAGCATGCTTTTCTGCCCGCAAATTTTATCAACATAGAATCAGTGTCACTTATTGTCAGTGAATTAATTTTACAATGATACTCCATTATCTCGTATCTAGAGTGGTTCTTTAAATTTCATAATTAAATTATGTTTATGCTTCTGCCAAAACATATTCCATATAAAAGTATAAATTACTATGTCACTGAAGGCGTTTGTAGCAAAGCCGATCGTGGCAACTGAATCTTTACATTGGACATTCGAGAGCAGCACCACCTATAAGAATTTCTGTCAAATTCTCAATTCTTTTCTTGTATTTATTATTTATATTTTGTATCGAAAAAGTTGGTCCGTGCTAAGAGAACTGTCTATTCGAATAAGTTCCTTGAAGTGCAGTTGAATATTAAAAATGCAACCAAGTATGGCATTATTTTATAGTATCGAATTATATGTGTTTGGCTGAAAAATATTTTTTAAAGAAAATCAATAAAAATATTTTTCATGAGCTTTAAGAATGCACTGAAAGAAAAACAATCAAAGCGTAAATCACGGTTTTTATTTGGAAATTCTAACTTTGTAGCAAACAGTCTTCCAAAAGTCATCTTCTTGATTTTGTACGACTTACTAATGGCTGACTTAAGCCATATGTTTGTTACAACAGGATACTAAGACATACGACTATTAGAAGTTGAATGTTTTACTTTTAGAAGATTGGTTGTAAGAAATTGGAAATTTACGAATTTATTAGCGTGGCCCTTCAATTTCTGGTTATTTTTTTAATTCTCTGCATTTAAAATATTATTTTTAAATATATACTATTGCCTTGATATTTAATCCTTCCAAGTACACATTTCGAATCGAATCATTTTTTGACATTAAATATTACTTAAATTTATTTACAGCAAAATTAAAATTTTAAAAACTATATATTTTTAATTTTGAATACATTTCCAATATAAAAAAGTATACAATATATAATTCATGAATTGAATATAAAATATGCATCTTAATTATAAAAATTCTGTATAATATTTAACCCTTAAAAAAAGAGTTTAATGAATAATAGAATGTATCTTTTTAGAATAGAGCTCGTAAAAGCAAGTACCTATACGGAGAAGTTACCGCAAGTATCGCTCAAGCAATGATTTCAATGGCACTTGAAGAAAAACAGCCTAAACAACTTAACGTTGCCCGCAAATCGCATATTTTTGCCTTATAATATTTCCGTTTGGCATTTTAATATCTTGTTCAGAGTATTCACCATACTTCATCCGCGGTTTTTTAAGTCCTTGTTTTTATTTTCAAAATCGTTTATCTCTATCCCAATATGGGCACTCCCTGTCCATTCTTATCATGGCTATCGACGTTCCGAATGCTTCTTCATTTCATGCTGCGGATTCCATACTCCATAGGTTCCGCTGTAGTATGCCGTAAAAAAAAAGTTGGTGTGCGCGGAACCCGGATCCTCCGGTACACACCATTTCCTCTCTCTCTCCTTCCTCCCTCCCTCCCTCTTTCCTCTAACCTTTTACTGCCCTCTTTCTCCCCCGTGTCCCCTCAAATGCCTTTTCCGGAAAAGGATTCGGGGAAGCGTAGCGTTTGTAGCGTACTCCGCCGGGAGTATCATTCGTAATGGACGAGAGTGTTTTGTTAATCGCGTGGTTTCCCCAGAAACGATTCTCAATGGAGAACAAACACCGAGGAAGGAAAGATATGGGGTTAAATATTTAAGGGGGGGAAATGAGTTTTGGTCATACTCAGTGAGTTTCGGAAGAATGAACATTACATCAGCGTTATAACCGCTGTGCAACTCAAGGCTTCGAGCTAGGCCCCTTGAAACCTCAATTCGGTTGTTCTCTGAATAAAACGGAAATGCGTCACGGCGTTTAAGTTCTATGTTGGGATATTTTTCAGGAACGGTAACGCCCCAAATCTAAGAGTTATCGGTAATTATGGCCATATAATGAGTACGGAACCGAGAGAATAATATAAAACTTTGAAAAAAGTCGTGTTGTATGTTTGAGGATTTGGGATCATATCGACGCAACAGTAGCTTATGACTTTTATTGTTGTACTAGAATATTACCCGTCAAAGCTGACGGCGACATAAAAACTAAGGAATTTTTTTATTGTAATTCTATTTTAATAATTTTGAAGACAATATTAACCTTTGGAACATGCCTATTTTCCCTTTCCTGCCCTTTCATTTACTCTTTTTCCACTTCATTCAAAGTTGTGAATAATTGAGCACGCATTTTTTTCGCATATCCCTTTATCAATTATTTTCATAATTTCTGAAGTACGTCCTTGATTCACTTCTAAACTCAATCTACTTCTGAAGAATCTGTCACATAATATTGGCAGCACTGACGTTGAATTCCATCTGGAGGATGAAGGATGAACATGAGATGTACCGTGAAATTCCATCATTTTTGACTCCCATTGAAACGAAGGCAAACGAACTGTTGTACACTCTAATGTTTGCTTCGAAAATTTATAATTAACACCGTCTCTGTTCGTGAATAATTTTTGTAGATTTGGAGGATAATCTGACCCGATAAAATTATCCTTCTCAATGTTACAGCAATTCGTAAATTTTCCATCAGATGAATTTTCAGCTTCGAAATTTAAGGAGCCACAAAACTGACAGGCAACGTTCATCGGTCCACAATAATGTTGATTTACAGCCTCTGGAGACGAACCCAATGTTTGTTGACTTTGTCTTTGTCTTGCGTTTTCACGATGTATGTGAAAATTTCGCCTCCAATTACCTCGACGCGTTTCTCTTTCCTCGGAAGTTTCATTTGATATTCTACTGGCGTAATGGACTCGATCATCAAGTCACCTGGCTTCAATTTTCTCTTGTGTTATAGCATTTCGACGTCGCTGTTGACGTTCTCTAACTTCTTCTTCTTCCTTCTGACGTTTCTTGAATTTCCATTTTAAAAAGTTTCAGGTAAAGATAATAATATTATTATTAAATAAAGTTAAATTGAAGTTGATTTCAAAAATATTATAATGTCTCAAACTTAGTAATCTTATTAAATTTCTTTTAAAAGTTAACTCAGTAGTCTAAACTAAAATGTAAACTAAACTTGCATGTAACAGAAATATCACGTTGGCACTTTATGACGCATAAGAATCACAAACTACACTACTTATCACCTCTTTCTTTATTATTTAAACTTAATATACTGCAAACTTATTAATCTTGACTAACACTTGTTCCGCTAACAGTCCTATATTTGCTTTGAAACCACATAAAATTTACGTTCGCACGGATGCTACACTATAGATACTATTATAGTTTTTTTCACTTTTCTATTTAACTCATTACTTTTCATTTAACTTTTCCTATTTTCACATCACCAATTTTAGAATGGAACTGAACACACCAATGCAAAATTCCTCTATTTATATACTATGCGAAATTTTCAGAAACGTAAGTCCAATAGTGTAGGTAATATCTTGAAAATTCTCCCTTATATCTCTACATCTATATTAAGCGTTTTTCTTTTTCTCCCATTTAACTCCGTATAGCGTGACAGAATGAGTTAGCTTATTATATAGCATGATGATTATTAAATAGTATGATAATTGAATGAAATACTGAAGAATTTTCCGTCTATAAAAATCTTTATACTCCATCAAGTAATTATCCATCCGCTCTTGAATATTTATCTAGAAAAACCAATTTTTAAATCCTTTTTGATAAGATACAAAGACCAAAAACAGAAAACCTTTGGTCTAAGAAGGTTACTGGTTTGTTATTTTCTGTTTCAGAGCTCTACGTAGGTATAAGTATAAAAGGGATGATGAAAACTTAAAGATCTGAAATGTCATCCCAGAATTAGGACAGATACTGAATACTTAAATAGTAACATGTCATTACATGAATCATATGTTATTGCATCTTATATATTCTTTTGAGTTTTTATGCCAAGCTGATAGGTTGGAGTGTAGTTTAACATGTTCGTCGTGGAATTAAGAATAAAACTACGACATGCAGTAATACTTTGTGTGCAATTGGCTTAACGGGTATAAAAACGTTTATATTGGTGAAAAGTACATTCATCGGAGATTGTTTGCCTCGTGATAGAGTGTTCGAGTTGCAAAATGATTTTCTGATGGGTGTGAGCTAATCGACGACGAACGATGCAGTGATCAACCGTACCCAGAACGGTCTGAATAAAATATTAATCAACTCTCTGAGTTGATAAAAAGTAATTGTCGCATCATCTCGAGAAAAATATTTGAAATTATGATTCTTAGTTACGGAATGATCCGTGATGTTGTCCTAGATGATTTAGACTACAAATGAATGAAACCCAATCGTTTTGTTTTAACTTTTAGCAAAGACTTACCTTGAGCTATTTTGATTTCAACCATTAAACCGTTTACACGCTTTCCAGAATCGTTTTCTCATACCATATTAACAACCAATTCTACTCCGATAATCCCTAATTTCATTCCACCCAATTTTAACTATCATGCTCCTGGGTCATACAACAAATATTCCCTGAAATTTATACAGTAAAACCACTTCAAGGGACAAAATCATTTGTTTTTGTTGGCCGGGTCCGATGGATAATGGAATTATTCGAGAGAAACAACAAATATAATAAATGTTAATTATCCATCCAAATACATTAAACTGTAAAATAATTAGAATGAACGGTATAATGTAATGTAAACACAATCAGCCGAATCACGATGAAAAGTGTGGCTCAGGGAAAGTTTGGCCGATCACAAAAATAGAGCGGTTAGTCACAGAGCAAGTCTTGCGCCGAATTGAAACTATTATATTTTTGACGCAATTTGAATGGATTTTTTTAAACGACCGGGTTAGACTGGTAGGCAGTGCGAATGCATTCTAACACAAAGGTCGCGAGTTCGATGTTGTGATACTGTCTTGGGATTTTTCCCCTACCTGCAGACAAGTCTTTGGCTTTTCGGGGAAGGCATCATTTAAAAAATTAGATACGTGGATTTTTGATTTAGTTGTTTATTTATTTTCTGCTCTTGCAATTACCGTCAGATTTGGCTTATACTTAGCAGACCAGTCAAAGCTAACAAATGCGCGAGTCTATGTTCCGATGTGAGATAGAAAAGAACAGATAGTATGTTATCACAATATAACGGGTCGTGTGAATTGGAATATAGCGTATGTATAGAGTAAAAGTAATTGTAGGATCAAGTTTCTCGATTTGAAGATTTTTCCACGAAAAATTCTGTCGTAGCGTAATAACTATTCTCTACTAACCTCCTCCTACTCATGATTAGAGGAGTTTGAGAAGTGGGTACGGCGTGGATTAGAGAAAATCAGTTGGGCAGAGAGGAAATCTAATGAGGAAGTTTTTGAATTTAGCAGGGGGAAGAGAGGAACTTAATTAGAGTAATATTGGGTAGAGAGAAGAAATGGGTGGGCCAAAATTTGAAGGAAAACGGTTTACTGAAAGACGTCATAGGAGGAAGAATGTTAGGAAAGAGGCAAAGAGGCAGGGAGAGGATAAGCATAATAAGGCGAATTTACACGATTCACTTTGGATGTACATCTTGAATAAATCATCCAAAGTGAAAGCAAAATGAAGCGTGCAAACAAAAATAATAATGTTCACTTTCGATGAATTGCCGTTTACACGGTTCACTTTTCTTTCACTGCATCCAAGATGTACTACATCCAAAGTGAATCGTGTAAATTCGCCTTCAGATCCGTTGAAAGAGAGAAAGGGATATGAAAATTTTAAGAGATTTGGTGGTGTGTGCCTAAAACCTACCGGAATGTAGAAATACTTTGCGTTGTACTGTACTAACCTCGGTCTTTTGCATCGTTTTTTCCTTGTCTCCCCACCATTTTCCTTTCTCCTCCTCGCTCTTTCTCCCTTCCTCCCACTCTCTTCAATTCTATCATCCCATTCTCTCTCTCTCTCTTCTCCTTTCATTGAGAAAAGTGTTAAGTTTTCGAATAATGAATTAAGATCCCGATCATCGTTTTAATTACATTTTTAAAGCCTTCACACCCATCATTTGGTTGCTTTAATTTTCTTCCAGAGAAAGAGAGAGATAAGAAGAAGTTTTTTCATAACTTTAATATTTCCGCCCTCTCGAGTAAAAAAGCTGGAGTTGCTTCATCCCGAGAGATCTCTTCCCTCGGAGGGGCCCTCATATCTTCCTCACCATCGCATCTGACTGCTAGAAAAATAAAAAGAAAAGCGGAGTGCGCCTCTCTCTCTCTCGATGGATTCAACTCTTCGGAGTCCGACACACTTCCATCCTTCGCATTAACACCTTCTTTATCTCCCAAAGGCTTATCAGCGCTAGTGCCGACGTTATTTCGAAGAAATTTTTTTAATACCTCTAAATATCTCGATCTTCTTTTGAAAAGTCGATTTTTTCATGTCGCGTAAACTCGGTAACTTTTTAAAAGGTACTTGCGGGAGATTTAGATGAGGGCAGTTCGATGTTTACCTACATTTTGTGAGTGTATTGATGAGAAAAATAAGGACTCTTCGTCCATTTGTACGGAATTCGATCGGTTCGGTTATGGCGCTCTTTCGTTAACAATGTCCAATTTGGTTATGTAAACGCGTATGTTTTCCAAAAAGGAGACATCTACCTTAATAAATGACTGGAATAAAATTGATGATGAAGATTATTTCAATAGTTGGGCGTTCATTTTATGAATTTATTATCGATGGATCACCATTGAGGACGACAGCTTTGTAGTTGTAGTGTACATTTGGTTTTAACAACCGTTTTTTTTTAATTACCGGTAATATCCTCTACGATAATGATCATGCACAGTGAGGTTCTACTAATTTTCATCTATTCGTCATATCCAAGCGCTTTCCATTTTTTCAAAATCCGGGCTTTATATTTTCACTTAGATATACATATTAACATTTCCCTTTCCTATGCTTACACAAAATTTGTGCCGCTATTTTCAATTAATTTTCTTGTACTATTTCTCGATAATATATTTATTAACTTCTGAAAAGCTGTTTATTATTCTTGTGAGTCTGATTTTTCATTTGAATTGATTTTAAAAATCTCTTATTACCTTTTCCTCTTTGCAATCTTTCCTTTGTTTTGCCACATAATCTTATAATCCAAAACAGAAATAACGTTTTTTTTAATTTGAAAAAATTGAATAATTTAAAAACATGGAAACATTAAACAAGCAACACAAATGGAAGATGGTGAATTAATGCCGATATCATTATAACATTTATAATTGTTTTCACGCAAATATTTTAGTCTTGTGTAAAAATATAACGACATGTCTATTAATTTTTCCCTCTCCAGCCGTTATATTAAAATAAAACGGATTTTGTAAAATGAATAGATGTTTTGGCTGTATGTCGTGCAAACTCTCCGTTTTGCGTCTCATTTTATACGATAGGATCAAAAGCGCCAAATCTTTGTATAAGATATTAGGCCCAATTTGACGTTCACCAGAGTGAGTGATGCGTTAATAGCGTGCGAAGTTATAAGAGGCGATACCGCGCCGGGCGAATGATTTGGGATTCGGAATGTGCCCTAAGAGGATACGACGGCCGTATTCCTTGGCTCAATTTTCAGTTCAATAGGACGTAAGGGAGGGGGATGGAGGTCTTGGAATGAAGTGAGAAAGGCGATCGGGAACAGACGAACGATGAGAAGTTATGGCAGCGAAAGAATTCAAGCGAAGAAAGAGATCCAAAAGAGTGAAATCTGAAAGAGAGATAAGAGACCCGGACCGTTATCAAAATTAAGATTGAAAATGTCCCGTTTTCCAGAAATAAATTGAAGTAATGCAATCAAGGAACGTTGTTCTCCGCGCTCGGTTTTTTTAATGCGTATTTATTAACCTCTCCTTAGCATTATCATTTGCTTAATGGTAATCGAGATAAGAAATTCTCGTAAAACGCGTGTTAATTTGGTGGAAATTCGAATTCGGAGGTAATTGTGTATTGAAGTATTGAGGTCATATACTTACAGTCGAAATGAACTGATTGGCAGTTTCATTTATCGCACTTGCGTATATCTATCCGAATAGAACTGGAATATAAATGAATAACACCGCGTTTATATAATTATCTCATCCGAATTTACCATTCATGAAAAAAATTATTCATTTTTTAAACGTTTACAGGTAAATATGCCAATTAAAGGATAAAATGAAACGCGTGGAGCGAAAGTAAAACTTTTCTTAATACGGAAATGAGGATGGTCGAAGAATTTTTTTTATTTTTCAAGGGGAAAGAGCATAAGTTTGAGACGTTCATGGAATAATTAAATGGGCAAGAGACGTGAAAATCTTGCAGATTGATGCTCTCGGTGTCTTGTTTCAAAGATCCCGCCGTTAGATAAAAAAATTACAAATTCAATCCAGAATAATACTTTAGAATTATCACGGCCATTGTCGGAAGAAGTTTTAAGCACGTTTTTAGGGGTGTAATTAAAATAATTTGAAATGGAGAGCTTCCTTCACATGTAACGGCACCATTGTTAGGTAAAGGTTCCGCCGTCGCCTCTACCAATAAAAAATTAAGACGCCCGCGATATCTTTGCTAGAGTCTTGAGTGTAATTTGATCCGATTCCAAGGGATTTTCTTTTGTCTCCAAACGGATAACGACCCCGAGAATAACCCCGCCGTAAAAACATCTCGACTCCTCCCACGAATTAAAACCCTGAAAACCCTTTATGAATCGCCCTCCCTCTTAATCCCGTCGTTATGACCTCCGTGAAAGGTTTCCCCAGTCCATCCTTTTCTGCTCTAACCTCTCTCGCTCTTGCAAACCACCGCACTAATCCGGCACATTTCCTCAGAGCTTAAAAACCATACACTTCCATTTCCTCGCCGGAGGGGCGAGAGAGTCATCTCTCGGCCTCTCTCTAAAAAAAAAAAAAACTGAATACGCAATTTCGCGACAAGGGTTCTACGCGTCCATTTCTCGGAATCCCTCTTCTCCAGCATCTCGTCTCTGCACGTCCCGCGAGACTGGGTGGGAGGGGGAGGTGGGAAGAGGAGGTTTTCTAACCCACAATCCACTCTGATTCCCATTTGCGGCGTGCGACGCATTCAAGGAGAGTCCTATAGCGGCGGAGCCTTTAAAACCGCTCTCTTTAAAAATGGCGCAGGTCGTAGAAAAAAAGAAGCCGATCCGAGATAACGGGTTATATCCCATCCAGGGCGCACCCGGGCCTCTTTTTTTTCTCTCTCTCTCTCTATCTCTCGGTATTTTCCTATCGCTCCGTTCCTCTCTCATCCCCTCTGCATCTCACTTTTATTCTTCTCGCTTCATTCTCCTACTCGATCTATTTCCCTCTTTGTCACTTTATCTTTCCTTTCCGTATCCCCTTTCTATTTTTTGCTCCATCATATTCGAAGTATATAGTGTCGTGCTCGTGAAAAAATTCGAGTTTTAGGTTCTGATGAATATGCGCGTTTTAAGTAGTACCCCGTAATCCGAAGATGTGGTTTTTTTACGTTCCCATCTGCCTGAAGTCTGTCTCCTATACCAGGGACGTAAATAACCACCCAAATGAGGGGGAGTAGGAGCAGAACGATCGAACGACGTGTGCAAGTTTTAAAAAAATCGATAAAAATAATAACACGAAAAAATGTTTTCACTAATTTTTATTGCATTAATAATGCAATCGAAAGGTAATTTTGTACCGAGAGCCAAGAAATAATAAATGTAATATTCAACACGGAGGCCAGGGGGAGGCCGTGGGCAAGGACCAATAAAAAGCCATCCCTTAGTCACTGTCCTATGCGTGACTTTAAAGACAGAAAATAACAAAAGGACATCATCCTGATAAAAGGGCTCTGTTAAAACTAACTAGGTATATCGTGCCAAAATAATTGATGGTAGTTTATTTTTGACGATTCTCATAAAAAGATTGATTTATTCAGAAATCGCTGAAAATATTTTGATTAAAATTAGTCCAGTTGTAGAAATTGGTGTAATTAACAATTTTAATTACGACACACAGCTCACAAGTAGATTACATGGCGTCCAGCGACATTATAACATACCGTTTTAGAATACCAGCTACTGCCAAGCATCAGCACCATATTTATATTATTATTATTTATTTATATAATTCCACCACGTGCGCAATAATTATGTTAAAAGCTACATCATTCATTAAAGGTCGAAAGTATTAAATTTTTTAATGATAAACTGAAAGGCGTGATCATTTATGTTATTAGATACCGCTGTGTTCTTTCTATAGGAATTCAATTACAAATTGCATTGATATGCTCTTGGCGTATCGTCGCTTAATTTAATCATTTCAATTGTTTTTAAGGTTTATTTGGTTTCGCTATTCACATTTATTTACCACATTACAGTTATTAAGCGATAATTTATCATTGGCATATGTTGAAATTTTCATTAAATGGAACTCATATATGGTCTCTAAATAAATTAGCAGGCATCAAATTCCACCTGTTCTATAATGTGATTCTTTGTCGATATGAATTTAAGCGTCATTAATATGTAACGTCATTCTGGTTAAATATTCTGATTTTAAAAACTCGATTCATCACCATCCTGTTCGTTATGACACAAAGCACACTATCGACGCTCGCATATCATCCACACTATGTCTGCTTTCCGTTTAACTGCGGTGGTTTATCACTAACACCCAAACTAACGTATTAGTTCAATGGAATATATATAAAAACTTTTCAGTCTGTTTCGTCGGCTTTTCTCGACCAATGATGGCTCACATAGTCGATAAATAGGCACCGGCAGTTTTGCAAACAGAATTTAGATTTCACATCCACCCCGCGAATGTTGACTATCCGCAGCCTCATGAACACACCTAGAGAGGTAGATGCAGCATGCATTCCACCGCTACGTGCCGCAATCCCCGTGCGCGTGTTTGTGTGTGACGGGCATATTCGCCCGCCTTCTCCTCGTCATGCCCTCAAGATAGAGTAAAGCTTCAGTAGGAAGGGAACCCATGATGTATTTCACAAGACCCGATTCCGAGTCCCCTGGTTTCATTCCTCTCTTCATTATTAATGCCCGAACGAATAGATGCGCCAACGCCAGAGGACGCGGACGACTAAGTTTGAAGGACGCTTCGACGCAAGCCACAATCCGAGTGTGAAAGAATATGACGAGCAATAAGAAAAACGGTAGTGCCGTACCGCACGGTATTTTTGCGAAGATTTGCCTCTTAATTGGACGATACTCGAACACCTAAATTTCATTTAATTTGCTTCGATTAATTTGTTTTCAGATAATCGAGCAAAAACATTATAAAAATCTTTATTTATGATTTTGACGAGCTTAAGTATATTTCATATCACTTATAAAATTTGACTGCTTTAAATCGGCAATAGACAAATATATCATGCATGTGTCGCAAGTTACTTTATTTTCAGTGCCTATTTTAAATGTATTTAATTTCCTGTTTTTATATGGTATACAAAACCTCTTTGAATTTGATCGAACTCGATTATATAAAGTGAAACCTCGATCGATTGTTTTTTAAGGGACCATGAAAACAAAACAATGGATGCGGGAAAATGATAAAAGCAGGAAAATAGGAAATTTTTAGTAAAAACAATAACATACAACATTATTCGTAAATGTATCTATATATTTAGATGGATACAGAAATAAAGGTTAAACAACTATATACAACCATTAAAATTACAGAATTATATTTTATCAATAACAAATATTCGCCGGCCGAGTTAGACTGGTAGGCAGTGCGCCTGCCTTCTAACTCAAAGGTCGCGGGTTCGAATCCCTGATTCGGACATGGTTGTTGTGATGTATGTTGATTTGCTCTAAGAGAATTCGACGGTGCAAAATAACCTTAGATGTTGACGCACCTCAAAAACCTAATTGCTACTACTACTACTACAAATATTCATAAATTTATTTGTTTCCAAAGAAATTTTCGATAGTGATTTACTTTTTCAACGTGTCTGTTTTAGTCCAAAAGCAAATTTTCTAATTTACAGGTATTGTATTTATAAGTTTCGTTAAAGGAATGCAAGTCGAAAACCGTTTTAATTGCCTCAAAATCAATATGTTCTTCCGAGAACGTAGGAATGGTAACTTGCTCTTCTTCATCCGTTTCTACTGCTGTCTTCCTTTGCGTCACACAAGGTAGAGGCCCCACCATAGCGTCATTGAAAACGGATGAAGGTGATGTAGTACACGATACCGCGGAAAAAGGGAATTTGTTAAATGAACACTTTCAGAAAACGTTTACTTCGGAGAGCAACGAATTTGAGGAACCGGCTTTGAATGATGAGGGAAATTCGATGGAAGATTTGATATTCTCTGAAACAGGTTTCGCGCACCAACTAAGCAAAATAAGTCTCCCGGGCCGGTGGGCATACCCGCGCGTGTGTTAAAAGAGCCTCGGTAATCGCACCTTACTTGAAAATAATATTCGCAAAATCCGTTGCACATGGTACCGTTCCGAAAGACTGGAAACTAGCATACGTAACGCCCATACACAAAGGCAGAGATATAGAGAACCCCGAAAATTATAGACCGATTTCCTTTGACGTCATTATCGTGTAAGATTCTAGAGCATATAATCGTTAGCTCTGTTCTGCATTATTTAGATGGGCGTTCTTCGCTAAGCAAAAACCAACACGGGTTTCGGAAAGGTAGGTCATGCGAAACGCAGCTCGCCCTGTTCGTAAACGAGTTGTTGCATTGCGGAGAGAAGAACACTCAGGTTGATGCCATTTTCATTGATTTTAAAAAAGCGTTTGATAAAGTACCCCATAATAAATTAATAGGAAAACTATGAAAGTACGGCATAAACCTAAATATCGTGAGTTGGGTAAAAGACTTCCTCTCCAACGGAACACAGATAGTAGTTATTGATGGGAAATCTTCATACCCCAGTAAAAGTCGCATCAGGTGTTCCACAGGGAAGTGTCCTAGGCCCACTACTATTCCTGATATATATAAACGATATCTGCTCTGTAGTTCGCTGCAAAATAAGACTTTTCGCAGATGACACCGTTTTATATAAGGAGATAACGAGTCAGGATGACCAAAAATCGCTCCAGGAAGATTTAAACGCCCTTTCAGCATGGTGTCAAGATTGGAAAATCGAAGTTAATCACAGCAAATGTTCCCTATTGAGTTTCTGGAAGAGTAAGAACAATGAATTAGACTCGGAGTACAGAATTGATAGATTGAATATCCAATCTGCAGAGTACGTTAAATATTTAGGAGTCACCATTTGTCGTGATCTATCATGGAATATGCATATTCGAAGGATCGTAGGCGCAGCTAATAAGAAATTGGGCTTCGTAGGCAGAATAGTAAGAAGTAGCACAGAACAGGTACGAGAAACGTGTTATTTATCATTGGTCAGATCTCAGGTCGAATACGCTTCCAGCATATGGGATCCGTACGAAAAGGGACAAATACTTGAGTTAGAAAGAATCCAACGCAGAGCAGCCAGATTCGTAAAGCAAAAATATGAGCAAAAATTAAGCGTCACATCACTCTTGAAGGAGTTGAATTGGATACCGCTAGAGGATCGCAGAATTAGCGCTAGGTTAAGGCTTCTGGAGAAATTTAGGTCGGAAGTTCTCTTAGAGGAGGTCTCAGGAATATTAGAGGCACCTACGTACATGGGCAGGCACGATCACGAGGATAAAATACGAGAGATCGACTGTAGGACCGAGCGATATCAGAGCTCGTTTTTCCCAAGGACCATACGGGATCATAACAGGAGAGTGATTCCCACGAGGGACGTTATTAGGTAGGTTTTGGTGCGCTGCACCCCCTGCCACCCACCAGTCTGGTGATTTGCATGGTATCATGTAGATGTAGAGTCAAGGAAACTAATTTTCACTCATGGGAATCTGATTGTGAACGCAGATATAAGAAAGAAATCAAGACGGGAAAATTTAAGTTGGTCCCAGTAGGCTTCGAGAGCGTCTGCCGCAGTTATTATTATGGAGTCCACCTTACCTGCCCACAGGGCCTGAATAATCGATACAGAATTCATCTAAAGGCACGGAAGCCTAGAGCGGGCAGACCCTGACCCCTCTCGCCTAAAAACTTTCCAAGTTTTCATGTGGGGTGAAATAAAAACATACCTTAAAACACTTTACATCGGCTTCGGCCATAGGGGGATGTTAAACAATGTGGTCGACCGATCAATGAGATGAAGCATCGAAGTCCCGCGTTAGAACTTGGTTGTGGAGACCGCACAGTAAATTTAGGATCCGTTTTCGTTTATTCCTAAGAGAGTTGTACTTACTTCGGCCGGTTGACGGAGTAATTGGCTACCTTAACAGGGTCATAGCTGCTGGCATCGGATAACGAGATAATTTGTAACCTTAAAGAGAGTCATGATAGCTGCCGCCGGATGACGTGTTAATTGGCAACTGTCTCACCTATGGATTAGAGATAGGAGGTGGCATTTCGTCCCTTGATATGCAAGTCTGCGTTTTAATTTTAATACTGAAAACGATGTATCGGAAGTTCTGTACAATCAATACGGGAAAACGATACTCTGACGAGCTTTGAATCCGATATAATTTAACGATTTTTATTTTTTTGAAGCACGAATGAAAGATGCATACGCGAAACGGAATGTTTTACCGCTTTAATATTTTTTAAAGGATGGATCTATGATTGCAGTCTTTTCTCGTACCTCACATCAAGTTTAGCATTAATATGACGTCGTATATCTTCCAGAGTTTAAAAAAGTCTTTTATCGCAAATTATTATTTTTAATTCGGATTTTGCTTTTTGCTCTCTACGAACTGTTTCATTTCCGTTCCACGTCAATGACTATAGAAACATGCAAAATAATGTTACCATTAAAGAGTAACATCAACGGATTTTTTATTAAAGAGTAAAGTCACCACGTGATCAGCCTGCAATGTACACTATGACACACATGCGATCGAATATTCATATTTCCCAAATCAATAGATTCTGTAGCATCGACGTTTATATATAAAGCACGCAGATATAATGTATTTTCTCCTCACATTTCCTCTCCTTTTCCTCTCTCTTAACCTATTTTACATTTTCTCTTTTTCATTCTATCCCCTTACTTCCATCTTCCCAAAATCCAGCTCACCAATTACAAACTTCTAAAGTAGTGTAATTGTCTTTACAGGCAAAGGTTTAAGTATTTACATTCTAAGGAGACTTGAACTTTGCGTTAAGATTTCGCATTCTCGTTGCATAATTAAACGGTCACGTCGCAAGTCGCTGATCCCGTAGCCCTAGACTTCCGAAACCTTCCATCACGTCTCACTCCTTATATTCTTCCTCCAAGGATATCCATTTTCCACCACATCAACTTCTGCCCAAACAGCCCATCTCCAAACGAAGTAAGTCGCACTCATTCCACTCTCGTTAATCTCAACTCAACTACTCTTCTCAACAGTTTTCCCAAAGATCCCATCGCTGGTCCCCTAATCAAGCTCCGCTAATGAAAACGAACATAAGAGATTGACGCATGGTTAACTTCCTGCACGTAGAAATGTCGTCTATTCTTCCTCCGGAGTAAAGGCGGCTAATCTTCTAGGGACTCCTCATTGTTAGTGAATTGCAATCTGCTCCTTTTAAATGGTACTATTGTCTCCTTTCTTTAACGCCTTTTAAGCCGTAAAAAAGTTTTTTTTTGGAAATGGCTCAAGTTCCTCGTTTAACGAAGGGGTTGCGACTTTTCAGGAAAAAAAGACTAGATGAAGGAAGAGGAAGTGAGCGACGGATTGATTACACAGGGAGCGGTTAAAGAGTATCATCCAATTTATGCACGTTATTTTGCATATTCAGGTTATGAAAATCGGCGTTTCAATGATTGACGGAAAAAGTTAATTCCCGAACATTTTTTCTGTTTGAGGCTGTCAAATTTGTCACCAAATTTAACGCGTCTGCGAACCCCTCTTAAGGGCCACCGACATGACCTCGACCCATTTAACCCTATCAGTCAACCAATTAATTCACAATTTTATTATATTTTTCCGTGAAACTCAATGTTAATTAAATATATGTATATATATATATATATATATATATATATATATATATATATATATATATATATAAAACACACATCATCATCATCATAGGTAGTCTGTCCGTAGACAGGTCAGTGATTATTCATAGTTGAACTTGGTTCTCCATATACTCCTATTTTCCGCAGTCTTCTTCATGTCTTGATGGCTCTATTTCTCTTTCAAGTCTTCTATCAGCTAAAACCATTTCCTACCTGTTTCTCTTTTTCCATCAAGTTTTCCTTCTATCACTTCTTTAATCATGCGCTCTCTTCTCAATTAATGTCCAATCCAGTTGGCCTTCCTCTTTTTGATAGTCTGTATAATCGTTCGCTTCTCTCCTATTCTTCGTAGTACTTCCTCGTTTTTCACCCTTTCTGTCCATTTTATCTTCAGCACTTTGATATCCTCATCAACAGTACCCAATTTACACTGTCAAAGGCCTTCTGCCAGTCATGAAACATAGGCAGCAATCTTGCTGTACTGTATTGCCCTTTCTGATACGATTCTCACTATACCGATAGCATCTCTGGTTCCTCGTCCTTTTCTGAAGCCGAATTGATTTTCCCCTAGCATTTCTTCGGCCTTTTTCTCAAGCCTTTTATTAAAAATTCTCGTGATGATCTTCGAAGTGTGTGGCAATAGTCTTATCGTTCTGTGTAGTCTTTACACTGCATTGGTTTTGGCTTCTTCTTTAGAGGGATCATTGTTATCTCTAAGAAATCCTGTGGTCACTCTCCCGAGTCGTAAATCTTGATAATTAATTTCGTAATCACTTTTAGTCCTTCCGATCCCATGACTTTAAGTACCTCTGCCGGTATTCCATCGCTGCCTGTAGCTTTTCCTTTTTTCAGTTCCGGTATCGCCTTTTCTACTTCACTTTTCATAATACATGCCCCTCCCACACACACACACACACCAAAACACAAACACAACCCAAGACACACACACATACACACACAAATATATACATACATACATACATACATATATATATATATATCCATGAATAAAATTTAAAACAAAGCAAACAAAAGCATACCTCCCTTGTGATCACCTGAAAACCTTTCTCGTATTTCGTTTTTCAGGTTTTTCCTATTTTACATAATTTTGTCCCACGTTATACGCATCTCGAAACGCAAATTGATTACAGTGCTATCCACCTCTTCTGTGTTGGATCAGAAAGTTAATTTCACATCGGATTGCCATCAAATTCAGAAAATAGCATTAAAATGTTTCCGAGATATAATTCTTTATTTTTTTCTTTTCGTCGAATGAAACTCAGTTCCGCATTAGGTTGTCCGTCTTTCCTATTTAAATTTCCCAGAGTCTTTTTAGCATGCACTTTGTCACTAAGCAACGGAGGAGACCGTAGATTCGTTGGATGTCGCATGGCTTAAGCGAGCTTGAAATCCACTAGCCTGTTACTCCATAAACCTCCTTTCCCCCTCTCTCTTTCTGTAGCGTAGCCCGTGCTTCGGGATTAATTGCATTGCCGTTGCAGGCGAATGACACACTTTCCAGCACATTCAGTTGCCAAAACCTTTTGAACCCAATGTCGGTATCATTCACATGTTAGGTTTTAGGAACGACTGGTAGGCTTATGTTAGTATCGAGTTCTCATCATGAAATTAATGCTTCTGAATATTCCATTTTGTATTACGGTTACCGTTCCGCTTTTATAAGTACCAATTAATAAGCTTTTGCAGGAGTTAAACGTCATCAGCCCGTATTCCATTGATGGGATTTTACATTTTCTCTTAGGTAATATTAGTACTCATGTTATTTTTCTTTCGTAACCAACGTTGAAACTTGTATATTAGATAGTTTTTTTTTTTGAGGAACACACCAACTGGATGGAATTAAGTTACTTTTTGGATTAAAATACTGCAAATTAAAAGAAATGGGACTAAATGATCACGTATTTGTCACCCTTTGGAATTTATCATTCCCCTAGAAAATTTTATATTCAACGCAGGTAAAACACATGCGAGCGTTGTAATTAGTTAGTTATTCCAGCAATTCGTCGATGTGTGGATAAGTCGAATTAATCACTCAATTTTAACAAAGTATTAGTTAGTTTTGCAGAAAGGTACCAGCTCTTTAGCTCCTCCTAAACAAGATTAGGACTTCTCCTTCCTCACTCTCTCTAGGATAATAAGCGATTGACCCTTACCTTGTAAATATTTATTAGACGAGGTGGTTAGATAAGGAGAAAGAGGAGGAAAGTATTAATGAGACCGCTCCCCTTTTGCCCAGGCTGCCCATTCGCCTCCCCTCCATTCTTTCCCTCTCCCCCCGGCCTCTCTCTTCTCTCGGGTTTCCCCCTGAGAGGCTGATGAGAGTCGCCCGTCGCACCCACCTGTGGATGCGCTGTTCTCGGTCCGGAACGTTTTCTCTCCACGTGCGTGTATTTTTCTATCTGGTCTTGCCTTATCTCAATCAGTCTTTTTGGCGATTTTTCGTCGAAAATACGAATGTTTAGCTTTCTCGGTAAGGAACGATACAGGAGAAACCCTACCAATCCGAATAGAATTCAAGATCTTGCCGCGAAAATAAAGAAAGATCCTATATTTATAATATTTAATATTCGTGGGAGCGTGAAGTAGAAATCGACCATAAATCATGGGGCAAAAAAAGAATACAAGGTTATGGAAAACGTTATCCTTGTATTCTTAATCTTAACTGCTATGCTTTAATTGCCATTAGTGCTTTCCCTTTTATTTTTCATGCATGCTTATTGAAAATATTTTAAACTCATTTAGATTTTCATTTTCTTAAGCTTATCATACCCACAGAATCTTATGTAAATTACATTTCGCTCACCAATGTCTTGATAAATAATTTTATTTAAAGACATTCTTGATATCGAAAAATTGCCGTATATTTTTAAGCCGTCACTTATTTTGATATTTTACAATCAGAGTATAGTATATTTCGATTCCTTTTTACTCTCAATTACGAAACCGAGATTAATTTTCAACTTTTTCTGCATCTGTGCATTTTTCAACCTAGATATACTTAATATCAAATAAAATTGTGTTATATTATTATTATGTTATTTACTTTGAAAAATATGTTATTGTGGATGTAAAAAAATATATAAAGCCATCGTTCACTGTCAGCAATTCTTAAATAAAACATTAAGCACTTCAAGCGTAGGCAATTTTTCTTGTATAAAATTCTCCATATAACCCTTCCCTTCTTCTATGTCCTCCGGCTCAGCTCTCGGATGAAACTAAGCCATAAAAACTTTTCCTGAAGGATTACCCTTACGTCTCATCCCCTTCACTCCCCGAGGTCCCGCCTTCCTTCTCGATTGGATTAGGAGACTCGTCGACCCCTTCCGTCCCCCTTGTACCGAATGGAGAGGGAACGAAATGGCCATTGCCTAGGGATAGGAAGGTCGTCGCTTTGTGAGGACCTTCAACCCTCCCAGAAAGAAGGGGATGTCTGGTGGGGTGGAGATGGTTAAAGTGAGAGGAGTAAGGGACAATTCAAACCCTTCTCCTCTCCGATGACCTCACAAGAACCTTTGTCTCGTCTTTCGTAGGCCTCGTGGTGGCAAATGCGCCTAGATTGAGGAAGACGCTATTTATTCCCGGAATGGGGTTAATTACTCTCTCGACCCAATGTATCGATCGCCACCTCCCGGATTTTTTTCCGGCGATCACCTTTTCGATATAGTTCGAGCATGGTTGAATGGGATTAAGGCTGTTGAATGGGATTAAGAATAAAGGGATAGAGAAGATCATCCGAACCGAGAAAATAATGGAGAACAGGAAGATTACAGGCGAAGAAACTTGTTGAGATACCATTTAAACTCTCAGTTCTTATGGGTGTATGCTTCTATGAAAAATTTTATATGGTTTTAACGTAGGGTTTCGAAGATACGGGGCAGACAACCAAATTCTTCAATAAAATACGGGACACTTAAAAAATCCGCCTATTCCTCTGCGTTAAAACTAATTATAACTCCAATGTTTATTTCAAGCAATGGAAGATGAAGAAAATCACAATATAAAGTAAGTGTATACTGTAAAATTAATCTCTAGCTTCAAAATACGGAACATACAATTTTGAATGGGGATAATAATTTTGAGTGTGAGAGGTCTGCTTAATATTCTACGCCAAAAATATGAAATAAACCTTAAAACTCTCTGTTTGCACAGTGTAGATGCTGAAATGCGAAAATAGTTTCCCAACAATCACTTCAATACCACTAGAGAGTATTTCAGACACAGACTGTGTATAGTGGAGCACCCAATTCCCTCCAAGCTTTCATTCATGCTAGTTTTTAATCCCATGGAAACTTTATTTTTTCCTTTCCGAAGACACCCACCAAAATTAGTATTCGGCTTATCTCCGCAGTAAGCAACAAATTTTTTTCTGCATCGTGTTTACTTGCGTCAGTAGAAATTTCAGAGCACTGTGCGTTAGTTATGTTTTTTACAACTTGCTTAATAGTGTGGGAGGTTTATACATTTTTGATGGCTGTTAACTTAGTTCTAGTACAAGAATACTTACTAAAAATCTTAGATTTGGAAAAGACATATGGACACAGTTTGCTCATACAATCTGTAGAGTTAAAGGAGTGGTGATGTTTGATAGCATAGAAGGCCATAGAAACTTCAGCTACAATAACTTTGACTTCTTCTTTGGAATTCTTTTTTAGTTTTTTTTAACATCTTTCCACAGATACCATAGTATATATACTACTTCATGATAATCTGCTGTAAAATGTCCGACCTTCCTCAGTGAAAAATGCTAAAAAAAAGCACCTACAAAACTTGCATTCAGCATCGTCATTCTGTTTCCCTTTCTTGTTAGAATATTCGTCACCAAATTTACACTTGATTTTTCGCATTGTAATAAAAAGAAGGCAATATAAATCTAATTGTAAATCAAAATTTAGAGCAAAACAAAACAAAATAATCGTACTAACGCAACCACTTCCAATCACTGACTGTAACCTCATATGGGGGCGCCGTTCATATGGATCCAAAACTTGAAACAAAATGTATCAACTTGTTACTTTTGTTTCTTCCTGCCACTATGTCGAAAACTTTTAGGAACCCTCTGTTGATCTAGGTTCCAGTTCACCAGCCAATAACATTCTATTTTCAGAGGGTAGGGAAATTACTTTTTCCCTACTTTGTGGTGAGTTTGTAATTTTTAGTACTGAATGTTACAAACAGGGAAAGAGTAAACTGGCAGGCATAATTTGTGAATGACCCCATAAAATGGGCGGGTTACAATACATTATAAATACCGTGATTACTTTCTTTAAATTCAGTATGCTAGGACGACGTAAATGCGGGGCATTTCCTATGTCCCGACAGACCTTTCCGAGACACCGGGTCAAGGCAATGAAATACGGTACAATCCCGTAAAATACGGGACGTCTGGCAACCCTAGCCCTTAACCTTTAACCCTAGAAGACGCTCGTCGTACTTTGTAACGTATGTAAGGGCGAGCGTTCGGTATTTTCTACCCAAAGGCTAAAGAGGTTTTTACATTGCGTAAAATAAATTATAATTAAATTAATTTTTCTATTTATTAATAGCATTCTCATTCACTTTTTGTTCATAAACTAGTATTCTGACATGCATTTAAAGCAGCTGTTACAAACTGGAGAAACATGTTGTTTGCATATCAGTTTGCTACATTAAGAAAAGTTCCTGTATTTCTGTCTTTCTTCTTTGGACAATCTGCAAATCTGCCAACTTGTATTTTTTCCAGTGTTTCTTCCTTCCTCAAAATCGACTAGTCCTTTGATTTGACTTCGCAGATCAATTGTTAATGTAACTATTTTTGGGCGAGAAGCTAAATATTCTTTAGTGAGCTCAAGGGAAATATTTTTAAGCAATTCCAGTCTATAAACAGGTTTAGCACATTAGTTGTTAACCTTATAGATCACTAACGTGTTTCTTTTTTTCGGTATAAAACATTCCTACACATGCGGTAAAAAATATTTTTATGCCTTATAACTGAGGAGAAAAAGAGATGTTTTTCGTGACATAGCGGCTATAAATAAATCAATGCCTCTTCCATCGGTGACCCATAAGTCTTTAGTGTTAAGGAGAGCCAATTTCAGCACCCTAACATACTAATGAAGCCCAAAAGGTGTTCTATATTAATTATGTTCCTCAGGATTGTGCGTGTGAAAGATTCCCGCTCTCTGCTTTCGGTCTGGATACTCATAAGATTCTAGTCGTAAGAGTAACTAAACTCGATAACTAACAGGGACAGTCCAAGCGAAAAATATTGGGAGTTAGGCTTAAATAATGCTGATAAGTCAAAACATAACCACTCACCTTTACTGCTCGTCCTCCCGGGTAAATGAGATTTCATATCGAAAGAGTTTCTATTCTTAACACTGACGTTTTAGTTTCGTATTAAAACATAAGACCATTTCCAGAAATACTTACGTATTGTTATTGTATCGGGAAATTTGTTTATGATTCGAACCCCCGACATTAGCATTTGACATCAAATGCGATACATTCCGTATTTCGATTGATGGAGATTTAAAATTTCTCTTATTAAAATTTTTTAATTTTTAAGGGAGTTTACTAATCTTAGCCGACTCTTTAGTTTCGTATATGATATAAATCAACATCCAGAAAGGATTTTGGTAAGAAACAAAGAAAAATTTGGATTTTTTTTTGTGATTCGAACTCCAGAGGCGTTACCAATTACACGATACGTAAGTGCAATTGCGGGATTTGTTCTTCAATTAAGAACGATGTAATGGCTAGCGTATCGGATGTCGGACGGAAAAGTTCTGGGTTTAAAACCAATATTTCGAAAAAAAGTTTTTGCTTTATTTTTTTAAAAATTTCTTTAGTAATTTATTTCTTCGTACAGTATATTTAAAAAATTACATAATTTTATTTTCATGTTTAGCATTCGCATATCTGTTGACGGAGATTTAAAATTTCTCTTATTAGGCCATTTTTATTTTTGAAATGCTTCTATTTACCTAAGCCGACTTTTTAGTTTCTTATATTAGCCAATTTTCACTAAGAATTTCGGTTAAAAACGAAAATAATTGGGAGAAATGTCTTTGTGAATCGAACCCACGAACCTTAGCATTCGACATCCAACGCGTTATACATTACACCAGCCGTACCCATGTTCTTCTTTTGCTACGATAACCGTAATGTTAGCGCATCGGCTGTGGGGTGAAGTCTGGGGTTCAAAACCAATTTTTCGAAAAAAAAATCTTTTACATTGTAAAAGATTTTCTCTAATCATCTAGAACTTCATACAGTATAATTAAGAATTAATTTACTCTATTTTTAAGTTTAAAATTCGCATTTCGGTTGAGTGAAATTTAAAATTTCTGTTATTATTCATTGAATTTTTAAAGGATTTTATAAAGACGATTTGATACTACGAGCAGTATTTCATGTAAATAAGGCGGATTACCATATTATATCCGAAGAGATAAGTACCAAAAATTTCCCATAAATCTTTAGAGTAGGTAACAAATAAAAGGAGCGGGGTGGGTTTTCATCTTTTTATCCGTCACAACACTACGACTTCGCTTAATAAGGTGCTTTTGTATATCTTAACCCCTGTCCTACATTGACAGATTCATACTGAACTTAAATAAACTCTCCTTAAAGTCATTTTCTTTATAAAATAATCCTATTTTCCGTATCCTCTTAAAATCATTTTCTTTATAAAATAATCCTATTTGTCCGTATTCTCTTCCACACATATGTAGGAGATGCTACATTATGCATCATATTATAAATCTGTTCTTGCATATTTCTCAGCCTGCGCATATTTTTGCACCTTTATACATAAAATCCTATCATAAATTTCTACAAGAAAATTTAATTTGATCTCTATCCTGATTTCATTTCAGTATCGCCATATCGTTTTCGACACGTTTTTCTTTACACAATTATCGCTGTCACTTGATAGGCTGTTTCTGCTAGATAATTATATAATTTAATGACGCAACGATACGGATATGAGTGGCGATCCGATGAAGATTTCATGGGAATTTTTTATATTGAAAAATCAATCATTTAATATCTATTCAACATTTCAATATTTTTAGTATGCTCCTATCAGTGGTGCAACTATCCTTTCATGGACCCGGGTGCAAAATTGAAGAAGTGGGCCCCTAGCACATTAGTTTCTAATTGAATTTAAAAACAAAAAATTGTATCTATAAATTAATCGGGGGAAGTAACAGTCCCTATTAAGATGAATTCATCTTCAATGATTAAACATGGGGATCATAATTAATATTTTTTTTAACACAATGCTTTTAGTTTGCACACTCAAGATTCTTACATCATTCTGAAAATTCTCTCTTGGCGTTAATTTGGATTCAGATGGTGTCTTATATTTTCTAAGTATTCAATTCTGTCTGAATTCAGCGCGTTTTAAAAATTAGAAAATTCTACCCCAAATGCAAATTCGAGCGAATTCTGGATTGATGAAATTATTCCCAGTTGAGTAAACTACTTAAGGAATTACTTCTATGAGGAAGTCTTCTCCGCCACTCGATTTGTTCTTCTGCCGAAAAAAATTATCTAGGACACGTCTTCTTTCAAACTCTCTCGAACAAGTATTCCTCGTCCTACACAACCGCTAGCCTTAATTCATACCTCCTTCAATTTTTTATGCGCTTCTATTATGGGATTTCACGGCAGTTATAAATCTTTCGTTTTTATTCCGCCGATGATATTACAAGTTCTTCCGGAAGTCATTTTAACGGCTGGGTCCTTTCGAATTGGCCACGACTAAGCTATGTGCGGATTGTCTTCCTTCTGCCCCATCATAATGGGAAACTTAGCCGTTCCCAACATTTTTTCTTTTCAATTCGTTAAAGGACTCAAGCACTGGTATTTAATTAGAAAAGAAACGTTTTATTTAAAATTTTTATGACGGAGTTGCTATCCTAAAGTGAAGTCGTGAAATTCTTTGTCAATGTTTTTTGATTACTTTTCAGTTTCGGAGTTTTCTTTCATGCGCACTCCACCGATCTGTAATTATTTTTCAAAGTATAGATATTCCATCTGTGTTGGATTAATAATGACTGAGCATCAAGTCCATTACGTCAAAATAAGGAATCAAACTGGTGATAGAGTTGAAACTATTGCGTGAATCATATGCACATTTAGGCTGCAACGTTGCCGCCCTCAGTGGTAATCAACCGACCGGTCGTTCTGTGCTTTCTTTGAGGGTAAAATATCCAGGGTAATTATTTATATCACCTCTTAAAGCGATGTGTGAGCTGTGTAATTAATTTTTGAAGGAAATAAATACATAACAGTTTCGAAAGTCGCATTTTTGTAATTAGTGAGTTGCAGATCCCCCTTTCTGGAGACAGAGGCTCATAAATGAGAAGTTATTTATGAATTAGCGGATTAGTCGAACAAAATAGCCTTTTATTTCGATGAACGGATCGTCAAAGCATCCATCTCCACGACTCTCTATCGGCGGTCATGCCTGCGAACAAAACTCTTGCCACTTTTCTTTTTACCTTTCTTTCCGGCGTTCCTTTTTACTGTGTCCTCCTTCCATTAACCCATTCGACGCGCCAGATTCCCTCCGCCCCCCTCCCCCGCGTTCTCTCGTCAGCCGACATTTTTACTACCCCGTCACCCGCTCCTTTCCCATCCATCCTTTCTCCAAGGACTCGCTTCGGCATCCTTCCCCTCGGTTCCCTAGAAGACGCCCGGGTAAAAGTTGTGAGAGAAAACTTAACAACAGCAGTATAAGGAGAAGACAGAAGTTGCCACCCAGTCGCGCAGCAACAAAGTTTCTCCTCTCCCATCTCTCTATCTTTCTCATCCTATCTCTCACTCTCTCTCTCTGTCGCCGCCCTTCTCTTCCTCTTTATCTTCCGTCCGTAAGAATAAAAAATCTGATGTGGCCAACACATGACTTTCTCCATATTTGGGGTATAGATATTTAAGTTATTATGAATAGCATTATGAGGCAAAATTATTATTTCGTATCGTGAAAGGATACAGTCGTCCTTATTGCCGTAAATTACGTATATTTTGAATATGTTTACAGAATTTACCACTACATGGTGCTGGCGCTTTATACTGGTATGAAGAAAAAGCAAAATGTCTCCGAAATGGATGGTTCTACGAAAATTTGTTTCAAACAAAACTTCGAAGAAATATTATTCTCTACAACTTTCGTCCTCACGAAGATGACCAATTACGACGTTTTTAAGGAGATATTTGACGGAAACCAGAAAAATCGATTGTTTATAAATAATTCCTAAACAATAACTGCCAGGGAAATTGTTTCAGATGAAAGTTGTAGTAAATTACATTCTCTATAACCTTTGTATCGAATTGTGTATACAATAATGATGTTTTAACGGAGATATTTCGCCAAAACCAAATCGGGTTTCGAATAAACCTCGACTTCCGTTTAACCGGTATTGGCCAAAAACTAATAAACTCTTCGTGCTCATACCAAGTGTTATATATGAAATTTGGTAATGATATGGCAAGTACTTCTCGAGTTAGAGCGCCCACAATCACATACACACACACAGACAGACATCATTCCGAAAATAGTCTAAACGTGTTCTAGGGACCTCAAAACGTGTATTTCCGTTGTAGTCTCGAAGTCGATTTTTTTCGTGATCACGATACTTTCCCATTACTACGTATGGAGAAAGTAAAAAGAAAGGAATATCATTTCCTTTCCCTAATTCTTCCACTTCGCCGTGAGGAAAGCAGAGTGGAGCCGAAAGTAAAGTATATTTTAATCCTTTATTTTTCCACCCCTTCTCAACCCGGGTAAATATTATTTTCGGAATTCTGTCCTCGGACGCAGTTGTTCAAATATTCTCTCTTTCTTTTGCGTCTTCGCCCGCACCGATCTCTCCCATATATCTCGGTATTCTTTCTCCTTGTCTTCTTCTCTCTTGTCTCCATTTTCCTATTTTTCGACTCCTCGCATTTACATTGCCTAGATCAAACACGCTGCCCGCTAGTTCATATTATGCAGCCCTCTCACTGATCTTATTCCAATTATATAATTCTTCTCGGCTCAGTGTCGAAGAAGATTTTAAAGATTTAAAAACGTTTTTAGTCTTTTTGAAGAGAATTTTTTTTTTCATTTTTGGCTAGGTTAGCGTATTAGTGTTTTGGGTATTCTCTTGGGATGGTTTTCTCTCCGCTTCCAAGAAACTCAAAAAAGCAATCTCAAAAGGTTTACCATCCCTGCTTTAGGGACTCTGCAGCTGTTTTATTGCTCTGGGTCGCACGTGAAAAAGGACAGAGCTTCTCGAATGCGTTGCTCTGCGACACTCTCTCCCACTCGAGAAGTTTCTGGATTCCTGTGAAGTTTAGGATACTCTTGAGTTTATGTAAAAATATTCTTGAAAGAAACAACCTACGTCAATTCTTACTCAAACATATTTTAGGTGGACATTACCTATGCTGGAAGCAGGGGATATCTATATTATGGGTTCAGTCATTGGTAAGATTAGTCCAAAAGTGCAGGTCGGCTGTCATTACGCTTCGGGATTTAATGGGAAAATCCCCATGGCTGCCGAACTAGTCAGAGAATCGCCTGGCTACCGATTCAGTAGAGAATTGTGAGTGAAGGCGGTGTAAGGAAGATGCAGTAGCAGTTAATAAGTAATCTCTAAATACAGTTTCCCATTCCCTGCGCGAAAAGTAGGGGCGGGAGCTGGTTGTAGATAATTTATTGGCAAAAACTCTTATCCTTGTGTATATTGGGATCTTGTGTTACGAAGGTTCCGCTTTTGCGATCAGTTTCTCCTTCCGCGATATCCTTATTCGCTATTTCGCGCTTGAAAATTAAATGTAGGCTCTTGAAGTTTATTTCTACTACTGTAAATTTTAAATACAGTAAAACCACACAAAGCGCGAATTCTCAAGACGCGCATTCACAAGGCGCGATTTTGCTAAGACGCGTTATACATTTCCCTGCATATGCGACCCGCCTAATATTTCAGAATTATCCGTTTGGCACGCGTACGATTTGAGTTTGACACCTCTGGTCTACATCTTAAATGGTCTTTTACATCTTTAGAATTTTATGCTCCTTAGTCCTTTAACGCTCTTCTCTGCGACTATTTTCGCGTTGCTAAGGCGGCAATAAAGGAATATGAATGCGAAATCGCTTGTTTATCCTTCTGTCATTTCCCTTTTATTATTTCGTGAGAGAAGAAAGTCGTATAAGGTGACGGATACAAATCTTTTATCATTTCCACCGCGAAGAAATCCCGTTTTCCGTAGTTTTTCTTATTATTTTATTAAAATGCTTTCAAAATGTCATGCTAAGATCTCATAGGAATCTAACTGGTAATTTAGAAATATTTGATGTCTAATTTCATTTAAATAATAAAGAGGATAAGCATGTTTTGATGCATAAATAGGCGATTTGCAATAAGAATTTTATATACTTATTGTTAGTTTTAAAATGTAAACTACCGTATAATTCAAATTATGCATAACTGCAGTGGCCATCAAACAGTTACTACTATCGTGGATTTACACTGGTGACGGATGCTTTGTAGTGGAAATTGGCTTGTTTTCGAAAATTGGATATTTGAGAGACATAGTGTATCAGTATGATTTTTGGCCATTAAGGTATCTAGATAATTGCCTGATTTGTATTAAAAATACTGAGTATTAAGCATTTTCAGATTGTTTCGTGTCTCTTTGTATCTGGTGTGGTGGAAGAAAAACGCGCTTTTTGATCGTAGGAATAAATGAGTTTGTTTTTCGGTGGAATAAGCGGGTATAACCACGTTTGTTTGCAATATTTGCGTATGTTTTTTGTTGGAATAAGCGCGTTTTCTTGTTGTAGGAATAAAAAATTTTGTGGGTCAGTAGAATATGCGCGCATGTTTGTTGGTGTAATGAGCTCCTATTCGCCTATCACACTTTTAGCTGCCGAATACCGTGATGTGTCATGTAAACTGCAAGCCAGCAGAATAATCGTAGGGTGATGCCATCTTCATGTCATTGTGAAAATTTTTTGCTTAGACCACGTGCAAAACGGTTAGTGATAAAACAAATTCGGTGCCGAATTCAAGTAAAAATGTTTGGCGCAATTTACACAGAATTTTTAATGAAAAAGTTTGTAAAATTTCCGGATTTCGGATCATTCAGGTTTTTTTCCAAATTTTGCATGCATTATGTCAACGCTATAAACGTCCATATGACTAATTTTCAAGAATTATCACTCATTTATGCGAAGCTTTACACGTGAAACTTTAGCGAAGTAAGGGTTTTTATTATCGTATATCACGTGCAAGAAAACAGTAAGTTCTGCCGTCGTGAAGTGTACGTAAAGAGAGAATAGGAGCACCCCTTGAAAAGTTTTAGTGGCCTTATTAAGCGTAAGATCCAGTGCTTTAGCGAACAAGGGCGTAAAGCAGTGGTGTCATTGCATTAAGGTCCTGTCATTTTATTGTGATTTTCCCTTTAATAAAGTAATAGCGTTTGCTTTATGGAGAGGAAAGGTAAGATATTTTTGTGCTATGTGGGTTTTGCCTCCGTCTTTTTCCCGCCGGCGTACATAAAAAGCAGTTCTGAAGCGACTACGGCGGCTTCAATTCGGGAGTCGTTCGGAAAAGTTACTTGCAAGGATAAGCGCATCCTCTTTCTCTTCCACTCCCTCCCTCCTCTCCCTACATCATTTCCATTCCGCTCTCTCTTTTAGTCCATCTAAGTTTTACTTTACTCAGATACCCATAGGAAATGATACACGAGGGATTTATTTCTCGAACTTCTATTTCGTCTTATCAACATATTTTCAATAAAGTTAATCTATTTTAGTAAATATATACTGATAATATTTGTATGGTGGCAAAAGCAAAACTAAAAATATGGCTTTTTGTGTACAATGTGCATAATTTTTAATTGAACAGTGCGAAATTGGTATTTCCAACGACGGGGAATTTCGAATTTGCTGTCGCAAAATTTTTAAAATTTTGCCATCGTATCATGAAAATATTTTTTTCAGTGACCAGTTTTAAGTGAACGGTGCCATTTAAACAGTTTCGTACGCTACAGCTCGAGGAAATTTAGTTTTTTTACTGCTTGTGTATGTAGAATTAAGATATTAAAGTAATTGCATGTACGAGTGTAAATTCTCGAACCGAAAGCTCGAGTGCTTCTTATGGCACATAAAAATTATACGGACAGTTATGTTTCATCGTATATTTATCCGTCATATAAGAATACATGGATGCACGACCACTGTAAAAAAATGCGGGCAGTCACTGCATGCAACCGAGTCAGTAAAGTGTAAGATAAGGACGATGGGAATGAGTTCTGGCCTGCGAAAATGCCTATTTTAGTGGCGAGTCCGAAGCACCAACACGTGACGCGAAACACCGGTAAACATCAAACCAAAGGAAATAGTTCGAGATAAAGACTGGATTGGATTGCCCAGAGTGCAGAAACGATACGACTCGTAACCAGAAAAATGGCAATATTAAAACCGCCGTTATTCCTTATGAATCGCATCACTCCACATCGCGTGAAAGACTATTCTCGCGCGAGAAGAATGTCTGCAACGGATATATTCGAATAAAACAAAAATGACGGCCTTTTATGAGTCCGCCTAGTCCGCTGGAGTGACAAAACCCAATTCGACAATTGACCGCATTAAACTCCTGTCCTTACTTCCTCGTGTCGCCACCAGTGCTGAGGCAACGCCTTAATCACTCCAGACTTCTCCAGAAACCGTTTCCATTGGCTACCTGGCATGTGTACAACACTTTTATAAGGCTCTCCGCGACACATACACACGCCCCTTTACGACCTAAACACCGAAGCTTTACAGATTCAGTCTACGGGATTCTTTCAGTACGACTTCCACAGCGGAGAACGACGACAATAAAAAAAAAGAGAAACGGGGTGGAGAGATCGCGTCCTCGTTCGATCCGAAAGAAACAATGAAGCGTAGCGATGCACAGCGTCTGTGTGTGTGTGTATGTTTCCTCTCGCTCCCGCGTTTCTTTTTGTTCCATTTGTAAACAGGCGCGGGATAGGCAACATGGCGGCAAACTGGGTGTCTGCGGGGAGCAGGGGGTCGTAATTTCCGAGTCGATACGAGAGACTTTTTTTTAGGCAGGACGTAGTTCTCGACGGAGTTTAGCGCGTTAAAGAGTCTAACTCGGGTTCTTTCGTTTTTATTTCGTTACTTTTTTGTTTTCTTCAAGGGAGCCACGGATTGGAAATCGTTTGCTAAGGAATGGGGTTTGTAACTATGGTGGGAAATAGTGGGGGGAGGGTTGATGAGAATAAGAACAATGGCGTGGGAAGAGGAGTGGACAAGTGTAGAAAAGGAAATTGTTTAAGTTGAGGTGAAAATTTGTAAATTGTAAGGAGATAGAGGAGGGAAGGTGGAAACGTGGCTTCACGGGAGAGGTTTGTGATAAATGGTTCCTTGTTCCATCTTAATCATCAAGCAATTTGTTTACTTTATAGGATGGTTTAGGGCAGGAGTCGGCAACTTACGGCCCGTGGGCCTCATGCGGCCCCCAAGAACGTTTTATGCGACCCGCGAAGCTGTGATGAAAACGTGATCGGTATAATTTAACACAGTCAAGTCCATATATTTCAGTGAAATTATGGTCCCAAAACCTTTTCTGGTGGAGTTATAACGCTATTAAACTAATTACAATTGATTTGCACTAATATGAGACCACAAAATCTCTAGCTAACTTCTGATTTAAACGCCCATCCGGCCCGCCGAAGCTCTTGTGATTTCCAATGCGGCCCTCCGAAGCATTCACAACTACTAATGTGTCTCCCATATAGAAAAGGTTGCCGACCTCTGGTTTAGAGCAAGGGTGGGGAACCTCCTATCTGCGGCTCAATTTAATCCGGTCCGCGGCAAGACTTCTAAGTTATAGTCGATCCAACATCGGAAGACTTATGGCCTCGAAAACGGGGCGTACACCAGTTAGCAGCAGCCAATAGGAGACTGTTTGTTTGGGAAGGTAGTGGGGAGGAAACCAGTCTCACTCCTGCTCTCGAAGAGATCGCATCGGACTGCGTTGCCGTTTCTACCGCCGTTTCCTTGCTGTGGATCAAAAAGAAGGATGGGAAGTATTTTATTTAGAAACTGCGTAGTATATCAGCTGAGCAAGAGCTGGCAGCGCGCACCGATATCTGCTCTCCCGCACGAAAGTTGAGAGGGGCGATGGAAGGGGAAACGTTCGTGATTGGCTACTTGCGCTAAGTAGGCCAGGAGTCTTCCGATGTTGGATCGACTATAATAGTCCTATAACATTAGCATTTTTAAACAATATTGAAAACAATGAAATAAACTTATCATACATACTACTACTACATACACGAGTTTCTAATCCTGACTACTTTGTATACAAAGCTAATGAGGATAACGTCCCATCGTTCAGGAACCAAATACATGTACGCTTTGTATACAAAACTACATTTAAAAAGCTGCTAGTAGCAGTATCATCAGTGGCAGCAGATATCACAAAGCTTACCAAGTCAAAGCAATCTCAGGCATCGCATTAAAACAACGGGTGAATCGAACATTTCAGTTTTCCGTAAAAAAAATAAATTTAATCTTTTTATGTGTTTTGACCGTCATTGATTTTGTCTATGCATGATGGGAAAAAGGTTCTCTCCTGTGTTGCTTTATGGAAAATTAGCTCAATTATTTTCTCCCATTTACGTGTCTAATGTGGCCCGATTAAGCTTCAGCTTCTTTAAATGCGGCCCGCCGAGGGGCTCATGATTAACAACGCGGCCCGCCGTACACAAAATGTTCCCCACCCATGGTTTAGAGAATTGAAAAATAATAACCGTAACAATACTATATGGATATTTATTTGATGAAAAGTATTTATGTAATTGAAATTATACGATAAAAAAGAAAAGAAAAATGAGTGCGAAAATTGTCCCCTATTTCATCTGTTAATTTCCCATTCTTTTATTTTATAGCACGATTTACAGAAATAAATTTACAAAGATAATAACGGATAAGAAATACTTGAAAAAGTATTCAGGCAATCTGTATTGCTTTATGAAATTCTATAAATGTACGAGATGAATACAGAATCAAATTCGCTACAATAATAACGGCTTATAAAGTAATACGTATTACATGTTATGCATTACAATTTACAATATCGATTGATAGTATAACGCTCGCGATTAAAAGATCGATTGCAGAATTAGAAAACTCTTCGAATAATGAAAAGGTTTTAGGCTAGGAGATGAAAGAAATAGGTGGAAAGATTAATGGAGGGATTGTGTACTACACTGGGAGTGAGGAATGAAAGCAGGGCTGGAAATGAAGTACGATTTTGGTATAAGGAACGGGAGATGAGGGAAAAGAGGGGTAATTTGAAAGAGGGCGGATGGAATAAAGAGGACTGGAGAGTAGAGGAGATAGATACATAGATAGGCAGAGAGAGACAGACAGACAGACAGACAAACGACTTTATTTAGGGCGAAATTGAGAGAGAGAGAGAAAGAGAGAGGAAAAAGAGAGGATGAAAAATGCATGAAAGTAGAAATGGGATGAAGAAGCACGTTTAAGAGGCAAAAGGGGTGGAACGTAAGTTAGATTTTAAGAGGAGTGGAGGGGAATTGGGAGAGGGAAAAGGGAGTACGTGTAAGAGAGGGAAGGGAGTTGTCCGAGCATGAAAGGAGGACGCCAGAATTAACGTCCGCAGGACTTCTACGAACTTCCCTTAATCTCGCGACGCGAGGCTTTTAATCTCTTAGTGTCGTCGGTGCGCTTCGTAAAGACGTCTCTTTCTTTCTTTCTCTCTCTCTCTCTCTTTCGCTCCATCTCGTCCTTCTTTCGCGAACGATTCGTTTCCTCCAAAGTTAGTTTGCTCGCGTCCGCGTTCACGAGCATACGCTCATATATAGAACACCGTAAAAGGTTCGATAAACGTAAGATAAACTTTAGAACGTTAGTCGGCCGCAGAAAACACTTTCCGAGTGATATTCTTAAGTCTTACGTAAAATAGGATTTAATTAAGAAATTTTGTATTTTCGCGAATTGATTTCATTCCGAATATTATTGAAAACTCCCCAGTAACAAGACGAGTCATTTCAGGTATTCTTTCAAGAAATATTGGAGGTCGCCTTATATTCACGAACAAATAAATAAATAAACAGTGTCAGCTATAATGGATAGATGTTTTAAATTACATCTATCTTTGTACTGCATGTTCGAAATGTTTAAACAAGAAATAACTTGAACAGCCTCGTTATATTTATTTGTTTCGATATGCCTTAATAAACATTTTTCCTCAACTCACCTTCTTAGAAGTTGGATCGTATTATAATGGGCTAAATGCTGTAATTACATGCCCCTGTTGCACTACATAAACGTAATATCTCGAAAGGAAAAAGTTTTTTGTTGAGCCTCGTATTAACGCCTTACATGCATCGTCGACATAGTCTTCCGCTAATTATCATAATGGCAGTGTTTTGCATCAGCAGAAGAACAGCGGAACTGTATTTTTTAATTACGCCCAATATGGGTATGCTCGAACACCCGAATATAAAATTTCCGCTGGGAGAATAATGTTGTCTTTTGTGGCGCTCACTCTTGAATTGATGCAATTCCAAACATGCATCGGCATCTTTAATGCCAGTAATGTCAGTCTCCTTAAATGTATGACGTGTAATCGACGAAACGACTGGTTGTTTACTTTTCGAGCATTTCCACATTTTCGTGTTAAAGCTGCCTCTACGTATATGTAGGTACTTCGACTAGAAATAGAATTATGTCACCCATTCCTATTGCGACCGATTTTTCATTTTAAATTGTTACGCAATTTACGTCATATTTATCAGACACCACCGCAATGGGCTATGACGCTGTTAAGACGATGCGATCTTGAAACGCTTGTTTCCTCCTACCATAAAAAGTCACCCAGCAGTCGGGGTACTTCGTCGAAAATGCTCCGTAGGTGATATTAATGCGAGAGAAGTCTCCAACGCAACCGCGGCCTTAGATGCGTCTGAACCTCGGCATTGATGTCCGCCCTAAAAAAAAGTCCCGAGTTTCGGCGCACCTCCGTCAGATAGCGCCGCTGTACGCGAACGAGGACGAGACGCACGCCAATGAGTGAATTATCGCCTAGGATGATTCGGTCTCGCAGGTTCGCCTGATTGCGCGGCAACGGGAAATAAAGCGTTCCCTTTTCCCTCATAAAAATCTCCCTTAATCCTGATGCATTTTTCAAACTCGTCCGTTCCGATTTTTATTCCCTCTCTCTCTTATATTTTATTTTCCGGCGGATTCTGTAGCGTTATCCTGCGAATTCCGCGGCCATCATTTCGCTCCGGAGACGGATGAATCGGCGTTAGATTCGGCAGCGACGCGTTTAATCTTCGCGTTGTTTTGTGCGTTTTTCGGCATTCAGTTACGAACGCGATGGCAAACATTCCCGTATTTTAGTCCGAGAAAATGAAAAAAAAAACAGTCCATTTATTCCGAGCGAAATACTAAATCCGAAGAATTGATAGTTTGGAGAGGTTGGCTTAGGGATTCGACTATTATTTAAGAGTTTTTTGTCTTTCGGCCGTTGCCCCAGAAATCACTATATCCAACTCGCAGATGAACTGCTACGGGAAGAAAAAACGGATCTCAGATATATGGCGTGATTTCATAGCGAATCTTATTTATTCCGTTTCATAATCTGTGGAGTAGTTTTATGACTTTAATTATTTTAAAACTTTCGCACAGCCCAAATGTATAATACGTAAAATTAATATTGAATAAATAAAAATTGTAAAATATTTAGATCGATAAAAGCGATGGCAACACCATTAAATATATTTTGAGTTATATATGTCCTATATTTTTACGTCTTAATTCGGCAATAAAAATTTAAATATTTTGCGCGAAACTTTCTAAACACTGAAACGGAAATACATACTGCGGTGAAATTTTTCTGAAGCTCACCTTTTCTGCGTACATCGCGACTTATTTTCGCTAAGTCTATCAACGCTAATGTAACGTACATTTTAAAATAGTACGTTTGGTGAAATCAAATTATTGGGTGGGAATATTTTCCCAACATTAATTTATGTATTCATTTTTCAAAAGTAAAATGAACTCCTTAACCGTGCAAGGCAATATTTAGAGACAACACAAAGAGTAAAGTTTAAAAAGTGGGTAAGAGAGGAAAAAAAATACAAAAAAATGTAGGCACCCTTACGCACCGTAAACCTGTCTTACCCACTTTTTAACCTTGACTTTTTGTGTTTTCTCTAAATATTCGCCTTGTATGGTTAAGGAGTTAATTTTACTTATGAAACATCCATCTCGCCGTTGTCTCCAACCCCCCCTTTTTAATTATGTATTCACTTAAATACTGTTGTAATACTAGGGACGTATTTCATTTTCTGTGTTATTTTAAGTACTTTTTTAAAAATTATTATTTGTAACAGTTGGTCCTTTCCTAGTACCTTCTTTTATTTGAAAATTTCAATTCTTAAATATTGAACATTCCGCTTATAATTTTCAATGTGTAAAACAAGGCTCATACACTACAATTCCAGCTCTGCCTGACTTTTGACCTTGAGATTGATTGATTTTTATGACATACTGCAGTTTGAATGGAAATCTTCTGCGATGTATATTTAAAAGGAATGAATTGATCATTTTATGTGTGTAGAGTTTTATGCCTCTATGATGCTTACCATATTTAATCTTACGTGTATAACACATCATATGTTACGTTTACCTTTCAATTCTATTATTTATATTTAATGTATAGTCTTCCGTGTTTTAAACGCATTAATAATTACATTAAACGTGTGAATGTGCATCTTAAACCGAAATAAACGGTGTAATCAAAGCTTGTTTTCCATGTATAATATTATATATGTTACCTCCCATAGCGGCAGCGGAGAAGGTTATATTCTAGCTTGAAAAAAATTTTAATGACCACGTTACTGACGATGGAATCGTTGATTCCGAAATAAGGTTATTTAGACGATTTTTTTTAGAAAGGAAGTACTCGTGTGTTTTTGTGGTTGATGTGTATTTGTGTATGTGCGGACAAAGAAAGAAGTGTCTCTGATGTTGGATCAATTCTCCTAAACCCGGATTGTGTGAGATTGCCTGTGTGTTTGGTCACTGGCGTGGAGTAAATTCCTTAAACCTCCTTTCAATTTCATTGAACACGTAATGTAAAATAACTAGAGTTAAATTAAATTTATAATTGGACGGCTCTAAATAGCGCTCTTAAATGTTTTGCTGCGACTCCTGAACAAAGTTTTTTTCATTTCATTCAAGTTCAGAAGCTGCCACGGGCCAGCTACGATTTTTTCCTCCTTCTACACATTAAATCGTATTTTCAAAAATTGTTGTAAAAACTAGCCGGACAAATTGATATTTAATAATATTCCCTGGAGAGAAACCGACATTGTTTAAGGGTTTTATGGCGTACAGCACATGTCACCGATTCTACCAACTGAAATATATTGAAATAGGTAAACACATTTGCCTCCAGTAATTTATAAAGTGTCGTACTACTTGTATTTTTGTTCCGGAATTTCGCGTGAATATTTTCAAAATAAAACATCTACCTTTTAATTAAACCTTATAGATTCTATGTGAGCTTCGCAATCGGGTGTAAAGACAAAATTAATTTCCTCATCGAAACGCCAAGATATATTTTGCGCGGAAATTATTAACGCCCAAGCGTTTTACTGCCTCGTTCGCGTTTGCTCTTGCTTGGCATCGGTAATCAATGCTCTCAAGCACCTTTAAAATAAATAGTCGCTTGAGTGTCTTCCCTCCCACTAAATTCTCTCTTTTACTCAATTTACCCCATTTCTCTTTCTCTCTCTCTCATTCAGCTGCCCCGCAGAGGCCCCGATTGGAGTTCAACGGTTCGAACGTGGGAGGCGGCGAAGCCCCAGGGTCCTCTGAAGGCCCTCCTCCGGCCAACGTGACCGCCACTTCGGGAGAAAAGGGGAGCCTGGCCTGCATCTCTCGTTTCGGGAACCCCCCTCCGCAGCTGAAGTGGTTCATCGGTGAGTTGGCTCCGATGGGATTAAAACAAGGAGGAAAGGGTGGCTCCCCTTTTACTTTATTTTTTAAATTTATTTGAGGCCGCGGTCGATTCATGACCCCGGCGCTGGAACGAATAGAATTCGGTTAATGGGTTCTCTTGTAACGGGAGCTTTTTAAGCGCTCGCACTTCGTGAACCGCTACGTTGATTTAAATTTCTCTCTCTTTCGGTGAAATTATTTCGATCACGGGTGATTATTTTTTTTTCTTACACCGGAGTACATTTATGGATGAAATACGTATGTTGTCATCGGGTTATATGTACTAACTTATGTCAAAGTGACCTAAAGCGGTTTTAAAAAAGTACCAATTAAATCCTTTACATATTATATACATAAGGTTCCTTATTTGAACTAAATATTATTATGACGGGCAAAATTTATACATACATACTCGTACACACCAATCACGCTGTTCCCTTACGGGGTAAGCACGCTAATTGCCTCTACCATTCACAATATTTCTCCACACCTTTCTATCCTTACATACTTCTTTCGCTTCAAACACATCCATGCATCGTCTTCCATTCCTTAAACTTCTGATCTCTCTTTTCTTGAGAGTTTCCTCCACCACATTCAGCCAGCTTTTTCTTGGTCTTCCTCTCCCTTTTGATCCGCATACTCTACCATCATATATCAATTTAGTCACCCGGTTCTCATCCATTCCCTCCACATGCCTAAACCATCGCAGCACACCCCTTTCAAACTGACCTCTTAAAGTTTCTTTCATTCCACATTCATTCATCACCCAAGTATTCCTGACTCTGTCTCTCCTGGTTTTTCCACACATACTCCTCATATAACCCATTCCAACTGCATTCACCTTACTCATGTGTTTCTCCTGACACACCCAAGTTTCACTACCATACAACAAGGTGGGTACAAGCACACTTCTATACACAGCCATTTTTGCTTCCTTAGACACTTCTTCATGATTTAGTACTGACCACATGCTACTCACCACTTTTCTTCCCGCATTCACACGCCTTTCTATCTCTCCATCTATTCTTCCATTCTTAGAAAACATTCTTCCCAAGTACACAAACTCATCCACCTGTTCAACAACTTCACCGTTTATGCGCAGCCTACAGTCATTCAATTCATTCATTCTATCAAACGCAACAACCTTTGTTTTTGACACGTTGATCTTCAGATCCATTCTCTCTGTGACTTCAGCCATACTATCTAACATTCTTTGCAGCTAATTCGGCATTTCAGATATCAACAGAGCATCATCAGCATACAACAGCATCCGCGCATTCACTTCCCCAATCCTCAGGCTTCCCTCACACATTTATCCATAAACACATTAAACAGCCAAGGAGAGATTCTAATCATTTTATTTTTTATTTTATACTTTTGGCGTGTTTGTGCGGTAAATTGGGCATGATAATTGACCACTCTTTAAATTATACGGAATTCGTTATTCGTAATAAAATAACGCTTGCAACATAATCATATTCATATTTTTAAGATTCATATCAACGCACGTCATTAATTCTTCGTCTAAAACTTATCACGCTATTAAATCGACGTTTGACTAATATGACAATTTGTTTTTTAGAGCTTGCGTGAGAATTCAACAGTTTGCATTTAAAAAAATTCTCATGTTATATCTCTCGCGAATTTAAGCTTGAAAAAATAATCTCCGCGAATGATTTACAGCAAAAATCCCTCCGCGCGAATATATTTCTCGCTATTAATTTCGAAGATCTAGGTTGTGTAATCTCGGTTTCAGTTCGAGCTTCAGCAAAACAGGTATACGAAATCGCGGCGATTTAAAATCCAAATATACGGCTCTCAGGTGAGGCGAATTCATTGGTGTGACCCGTATTCCGGAAATTATGAGCGGCAAAACACTATCTGTTCCCGTTCCGAGGGAAATTCTTATCAAAACGGTGATTAATGGCGCGAGGTGTTTGAATCTGCTATTTGCCTTAATCTCCTTCTGAATCTGGAGGGAGGCTTCCTAGCGGCGGCGTTGCATAGCATTGTCCTTCACGGATTAGACTAATTAAGGGGAGAAAACAATTTATAAGGAGGGAACATAACTCAGCTACTCGCTCGGTGGCGTTAAAATATGGTCCCACGGAATGACCGCGGCGTTTCTTTCGTCCCGCGTGACCTTACGCCTTCTGATTCATAACGTGTGTACTTTGGAGTTCCCGAAGGTTGTTAAAAGAGTCTTAGCACGCACGTTTCCTACGTTAAGGTCCCTTGGACAAACACCCACTCTTTAGCGCTTAAGTGGAAAATTAATAACGACGTGTCACCTACAGATAAGGAGAGCCCCTTAAGACCCACACCTCCTCCCGCACTCAACCTGATTGCAACCGACCTGCCATCTCTCGGAGACCTTTGAACTTGGAGGATATTTCAAAACCAATGGGGATACGTTTTGAAGAGACAGATCGCGCTTCGCATCTATTCCATCCGAAGTAAGGTGAAAAAAATGCGCTTTTGTGCATGTGAAATACTTCCTTGGCCGGAGAATACATCGTTCCGAATGACAGACGAAACTATTTCTTATTCTAATTTTGGCCGCTTGCGTTAGTAACAACGCTAATGTAGTTTTGTTGAATCTTTTAAATATATTTTTGAGTTAGTCTAATTTTTTTAAATGTATATCTCATAATGTATTAAATGATTTCAAAAAATGTTAGAAAGAGTATTAATAAAGGTATGGTTAATCATAACTCGAAAAAATACTCTTTATGTCATAACTCTTACACTCGTTATCAAATATGTAGTTGAGTATATCTATAATATATTTAGTATATATATATATATATATACACACACACACAGGGCCGTGCCGATGGGTGAGGCAACCGCCTCAGGCGCCTCTCGAAGGGGGGCGCCAAATTTGACAAAAATGAAAACCTATCAAAATAAATTCATAAGGCCAGCGAGGCCAGGGGCGCCATATTATATCTCGCCTCAGTCGGCAGATTGTCTGGGCACGGCCCTGTGTGTGTTTGTATATATATATATATATATATATATATATATGAGGATAAAATTATGAGACAATTCTAAATAAGCTAGAAATTTTAAATTTGGTACTAAGGCACGTTTATTTTCTTGACCGTTAAAACATTTTAAAATTTAAAAATATATGTCATGGTTTAGGTATTTCTTGATGTACTACAATGCTGAATTTTTTTATAACGGTAGAATTTGCCAAATAACGAAAGCGGGAATATAGAAATTTGAAAATGTTTATATATTTGGTTGTTAAATTAATAAAAGTTAAACAAATTGATTAATTTTTATGTACTTTCGGGTAAGCTAGGGATCTGAAAATTTTGAAAAATTTAGGGAATGATGTTCCAGCGGCAATTAACATTGAAAATTACACAAAAGTTTATTATGGTGACCGTTAAAAATTCATAAATTTTACACAATATCAATATTAATGTATTTCCAGAGGTGCTAAATCATTAACATTAGAACGACGGACGGGACAATTTTGTCCCATTCTGATGTTACGTCCCCTACAGTTTCTGTGATTCCGGTTTAATTTAGTCGAGATTTCGTGACTTTTAATCATTTGATGGTTGCTTCCACTCTACACCTTTGAACATCCCCCCCTCAATATTAAGGATTATAAAACCATTTTAGCCTAGAACGGCGGATGGGACAATTTTGTCCCAAAATGAGTTAATACTTTTTTTCACATTCTCTGTGATATTATTCTTATGCAGGCGGCTTTGTAACATTGTTGTAGACTATGGCATGCCCTTCCCCTCCTCTCCTCTCATCTCTCGCCAGTCCAACTTCTAACCCCACCCTTCCCCCCTCCCACCTTCCACTTGCTCCCGCAGTGTGATGCAGGTTAGAACGTGTTCCTGCAGCACTGTTTGCGGGCTAATTTACTAGAGCGTTTCAGTTGAGTACGGTGCAACGCTACATTCCACAGAATGCTAAAGTATGCAATTAGTAATGTAGAGACTACAACGTTCATAAAAATTGAACCTAGTACTGCGACTGTACGACTTTGTCGTATGGGACATTTTTGTTCCGTCCGCCGTTCTAGGGGGTACGCTATGTTCAGGCGTTCTTGTGTTAATGTTTGGCAGAAATGAGTGGTATTTGCAAATAACTTAGGAAAAAATATAAAATTCTTAATATTTTATTTTTAGAGGCGGCTTAGCCCCATTATTGCCCCATAATAGGGTAAAAATTATGACGGACTTCCAGACGCCCTAGATTCTTCAAATTTGGCACGATTATATGTTTTTAGTTTTTAGAAATCCGACGTTGTTAAAATTCTAATTTTTAGGGGTTGTTTTTATCCCATTATTTAAAGTAGGCTAAAATGTTGCAGAATGCAAGCACCATCTACTAGTAAGTAATATTAATATTAAATATGGTTTGTATGTCATATTTACGATGTCTTATAGGAGCAAAGGTGATTACGGTGATAATTTATTTTGAGCAACACTAATATGAAGTAATTTGAAATATTTAGATATGGCGGCTCACAAAAAGTAATACTTTTCTACAATTCGTAATTAATGTCATTTTTCTGCAATAACTTTGAAAATGTCTCTATTTACGGAAAATTAATTCGCTAATACCAGCAAAGATGTAATTATAATGGACAATTTTTTAAGAAGCGAATCTCATTAGCAAGCATTTCGCCTTAATAATTTACATAGGAGTTTATAGAGGAGATTTTTGAAATATTTTGAGTTTGTAAAGGCTATGAATTAAAGTTCTTCGGAGGAAGATTTTTATAACTGAAGTTCTGAGAAATCGTTTCCAAGTTCAATTTTCGGACGAGGGAAAAATAAGACTGGTGTCTATTGAATGTTTAAATTAAAGAACCGATGAAGTATTTTAAGTCACTAAGTGTGTCTGACACGATCGAGAAAGAAAAGAACGAGACCGCCTTGAAAAGACAATGGAGAGCGGAGCGTGGAAGTAACGGAATATGCAATTATTGGTATTGTGGAAAAGTAGGTTACAGCTAATTGACTTAGCTGGGACTAAAATGAGTCTCCCTCTTACTCTCTGACGGTTTTTCGCTTAAATTATGAACTGGTTCCGGGTGAATTATTTGCGAAATTTGAAGATGGCGGGCGGAGGTAATTTTTTATAAATGAATAAAATGATGCTTTGAAATGTATTTTCCAAGACTTTCTTCTTTGACACGCGAAAAAATATTCGATAAAAATGTTTTTCTTTTTCTTTTTACTGGCGGCACACTTTTAGGTTCTCCGCATCATTGCGGCACACTCAATCAAAATTTAACTCGATTCTTTGAGTAAGTGTTTAAAGACCAATGATTTTAATTATATTTTACATTTTAACGTACTTATAGAAATTTATTAGGAAATTCTTAGTTCAGATGTAAAAATAACTTTCAAATGATTAAATAAGTTATTTCCATTTCGCGATTAACCCTCAACTGGTAGGGTAAAATATTCGTTACAGAACTGGTAGGGTGGAGTCAAAATGACCCAATCAAAAAAAATACAGAAATATGTGCTGTTTTATTTAATTAATCTTAGAATGACTTCATAATACATGCATTGTTTTCATGAGTAATAATGCAAAAATGTTTTTTTATTTAAAAATTATTTAATAAATTTATAAAACTTTAGATATATGAAATGATGTCATTAAAGTTACCCTTAGACAGATAAAATAACTTAACTCAATCAGATAGTTTCGAACTGAGAGTATGCAAAATTATTTCCTTATCCTTATCATCGTGGACACTAAAAAATGTAAAAAAGTCATTTGAAACATTCTCTTCAAATCTTTTTTGCACAGCTTCCACATAATGGTTTTCTGCACACGTCACAGTTTGTTCCTGCCTTTCTATCACTTCCTCGTGGACATGATACACATCGCTTTCTTTTTTATGTAGTTATGGATGTTCCTTCTGCTAGTTCTTCATCAGGAGTAGCAACTCCACTTATCTTGGTGATGATTTGTCGCAGTTCACGAGGCAATTTTTCCACGGTACTCCTCCGTAAAAGCTCAGCTTGGACCAGTGATTTCCCAAGGGATATTATGAAGTCACGCCTTGGAATGGATGATGCGTTCTTTGTGCTGTTCAGAAGAGTGTGAGCATTGACTGCACCTATATCCAATACTGCATGGAATATTACCATTGGCCATCGTCTTGTTCTCCTAGAAGTGAAGTAACTGGATATTTTCTGGTCAAGCGAATCTACTCCGCCTTTTGTCATATTATAAAATAATATAATTTCAGGCTTTCGAGTTCCATTTTCTACACACAGGGAATGATGCATGGTGGATACAAGTATCACTGATTTGTTCTTTTGTGGGACATATGAAACAAGTGTTGTTTGCCCATTGAATCCAAACATTGACGATCCCACTGGTTTGTCTTTCTTCGGAAGAAATTCCTGCGGTATCTGCCTTTTATTCTTTTTCATGGTTCCCGCATATGTAAGCCCTGTATTCTGAAGCTCAGTTGTCAGTTCAATGGAGCTGAACCAGTTGTCCCCCGTGATATTTCTGCTTGTATGCTCTAATGGAGTTATAAGTCGTAGAACATGCTGTGTTGGAACAGAAAATTTTTTCAAGTCTTGTGAGACCTCTTCCTTGACACAGTACACATGGGCGTTCGCCATATAGTGGGTTCTTGCATCTTCCAAAATCATAATTTTTTTACCATACTTGCTCGGTTTATTGGGCATCTTCCCCTGAAGGCTGCAAGCATTTCGTCAACTGTTAGGTATTCACTTGGACTGTAGTTTGCTTGACAGTTCAAAACGAAGGCATCAAAAATTTCGGATATAGCCGCAAGTTTATTGGTTTTCTTTCTTTCATTCCTTGACCCCTTATCATCAAATCTTAAGCAGACGAGTAAAAACAGCAGTCTCTTCATGGTCATTGTTGATGGGAAAATGTCTCTGCCTGTACCGTCACGTGCATATAAACCCTCAAGGTCCTCGTGTGCACTTTCGAATGCACCTGCCAAGTACAATAGACCTATGAATGCCTTCATCTCTTAATTGTTTGTGTGTTTCAAGAAGGTAGCTTTTTCAGTATTGGAACACGTTTCTTTTTTCTTATCTATTTCTTCATTGGTGAAGCGAACAATAACATCCAAAATTTAATCTGTGATTAACAGTTTCCGCGCGGTCTCTGGATTACTGGGAGGAAAACGCAGAGCAGGTCCACGTAGTCCAGGGAGATGTGCTATTATATTGTGTCTTGAGGTGCGACCACGGCGTACAGGATGTGGACTCCATTTGAATCCATCCTTTCCACGTACAAAATGTTTATCCTGATGATCATCATCATTTTCTTCAAAATCTGACTAATCGGCACTCAGCTCACTATCAGTTTCATGTTCACTTTCAATGGCAAATTCTTCAGCAACATCTCCATCTTCGTCTTTAATATCCTCTAAAAAGCCTTTCAATTGCTACGTCGTCTAATTCTCTTCTAGTCATGATGTACCGGTAGTCTAAAATTCAAAGTGAAAAACACACCCTCAGTTAAGCAAATTGCGTGCATATCAGTTTTGCTTACACCCTCAGTGAAACAAATGAATAGCGTACGAGAATGGTGCATGTATTAGTCAATGCAAATGGGACGTCAGTTTCACTTCGTTTTCAGAAAAATCAAAGCGCAAAATAAAAATAACATTTTATAAAAACTTACATTTAGGGTAGGGTGGGGTCAATTTGACCCATAGAGAGAAAAATAGCCGCTTCTGCCGCACACGCAGAAAAATAAGGACGTCAGCTTTGCTCAAAGGTAGAGCTCAGACTGATGATAGATTAGACAAAGTATCACAAAGAAGGGAGGAGTATCCACATTGTTCAGCCACTTTAGTGTGGGTCATTTTGACCCCACCCTACAAGTTGAGGGATAATAACAATAATATTTATAATTATAACAATATCTAATCAGTTTTATAATATTTTTTAAATATTACATTATGTCATCATTCATTTTTGAGCCCATGTTTTTATTCTAAGATCAAAACTCCGGCTAGTGTAAAATTAATAGGATATAGGGGCATGGTGCTTTTAATACTATCAAGTTAGATCTAATTTTTCGCAATCCTATAAAAAATTTTTTGCTGGAACAAAAAAATTTTAAAACAAAAGACTTAGTAAACATACTAGAAATAACGCCTGGTCTTCATGCAAAGAAGACAAAATTCTTATATCAATTAAAATGTTTAACTTATTGGAATAGACTTTTTTAATTGTACGTACCAATGATATTTTTATTATAGAAATGGGACATTTTACTGACACTTAAAACATATAAGGGAGATTATTAAAACATTATGCCAAAAGTAAGCATTTAAAATAAGTTTTGTGTAAAGCCCTTTATTGATGAGTTTTTTATGTTGATTATAAAAATTATTTTTCTGAGTCAAATTGAATATTTTGATTTTTTTATACAAACCATTATTTATAAGAAGTTATGTTCTTAAATCTAAATTATACACAAAAATGAAAACTACAAAATATTCAAAATTACAACATATAGATATGGTTATTCATGAGATAAAGATGCAAGTGTTTAAAATGAAAACAATCAGTTCCGTACAAATACATTTTTATTTCATTTTTTTTACTCTATTCCTCAAACATAAATACCTAAATTGAAAAGTATGGTAAAATAACATTTTAAAATATTTTGGTCACTTTAAACCTTTAATCATTGACACTAAAAATAAAACAAACAGAGTAAACTAGATATTTCAAATGTACAAATATGCACATACAAACGCATATAAATCCCTTAATGACCTTCGGGTATGTATTGGTTTTGTAATAAGCATTACTCTCTCAAAGATAAAAAACAAATTTACCTAATTTATATTAATTTACATTTGGTTACATTTCCAAAAATAAGAATGTTTTTTAATGAATATTTAATTTTAACTTTCCATGAAACACTAGTATGATATTTGGAGATGTTTTGACGTACAAAGGTACATTATACATTGATTCTATGCTACCAAGAGCTACCCGAAGCTCATGATCCAAATTTCTTAAGCAAATTGATATTTTTTATTTGCGTTAACGCTGAGAAACTAAGCTTGGAAACTTGGAAATAGCAATAACACAGTGGTAGCACAGTCAAAAAGAGTTGGATATTTATTTTTTGTATAAACCCAATATGCTTGGAGTAATACTTCATTAAACTTCATTTGAAGAGACCGGTCTATTCTTAAAGCGCCGGGCCCCTTTAATGAAGAGCCTCCTTAAATCTTGGGGTCCTAAGAGTTTTTCACCATGTGGGATATTCACCACTGGCGGTTTGATCTTGTGATTATTCCTGTCCAATGCATTTATAGATAATATTCAGGTTAATGACGATCATATGGCTTATAATGAACTTCCAGCGGATAGTATGTTTATTTGTAATCAGATCGGCCTTTCGATAAAGACGAGATTGTGGTTGAGAAGCATTTGGAAGAGTTCTATAATAGGCGATGGTATGAGGCGGTCGCAAGATAAGGAGTGGAAGATGAGACCGTCGAAGAATATATCGCGCGAAGAAGTCATCAAGGAACATCTGCAAGGGATAGAACATTAGTACGATAAAAACGGCAATAAATTCAGTTAGAACATGACTTTCTAAAATGGAATGCTTGCTCTTTCGCGCTGATTTCTTGCGCGGCTAATTTAGTATCAGCTCTAGAGGGGGAGGATGCAATCGATAGCAGCGCGATTACATTCCGAGCCAAATGTAAAGCAGGTCGAAGCGGTATGTGTCGACAGACAGCGAGCAATTTTTTGATCGGTAGCATCGTATCTACTGAGAGTCGGTAAAGAATTTATCGGCTAAGGTCTTCAAGGTAGGCAATAGCGCCCACCAGTGGGCGTTTTTGGATTTTTGGTGGGCGTTAAAGAACTCACCAAATGCTATTCTAATTTTTACACTGAAAAATAAAATTCTATAAAAAAGCTTAATGATACGCACACATATTCTGTACAACTATTTTATGTACAACCATTACAGTTCGTTTGTCGTTAACTATAGTATCATATCATACTATCCATAATGTATCCATGCTGCGGAAAAATCGAAAGGCCCGTGAGGGTGGTCGGAGTCTCGCAGAAGCAGCGAAGCGTTTAAGTTTAATAAAATCAAATATATGAAATCATAAATTTTTAAACAATGTTATTACCACTGAGACCGTATTCGGTAATCTCATCTAACGTCAATCCCACTAGTATTAGGGTTACCATACCTTCGTAAATCGCTTTGCTACTGAGGGCGCAAAATTATTCTTTGCCCCGGGCGCCAGAAACCCTCACTATGCCACTGGGTGGGCGGTGAACTTATTTCAAAGGACAACATATGGTAAAAGTTGGCGGTGACTCAAAAAAGTTTGAAGACCACTGGGCTAAGGCATATACCGTCAGAAAATCACCACTCAAATCTTCAATTGTAAATAGTAAGCGAGACATTAAAGGCTAGTAGTATTTTGGTTAGTCTTAATTGAAACAGTACAATCGTATCGTGATGTCTGCAACAAATATTATACTATGGCAATCCCTCCGAAATGTGTTTGTGTTTGGGCTTCATGTCCGTGTATAAATCAAAATAAAAAATAAATAAAAATAAATCAAAATAAATCAAAAAAGTGAATCAATGGAAATATCGTCAAAGAAGTAAAGATAAGTATTTCGGACTTCATGAGGAACCGATCGAAAAATAACGAACACATTTTCCGGTCTCTTTTAGGAACTAGTCGTTCAGTAAAGACTAACCATAATCTTTGATTCGTATCTCTATTTAAAGTTAAAGGGCGAAGAATATTTTATTTTTATGCTCAACCTCTTAAGTAAATAAACGCGTTTCTTTTCTTTCCCCGCCTTTTGCGTCCCAGACGACGAAGAGATTCCGGCAAAGAACAACCAGAGCAACTCCCGCGAACCAGAGAATCCGAGGACGTGGGCGTCCACCTCCCACCTAACCCTGCGCTTCGACAGGACGCACCACGGCCGAAGGATACGGTGCGTCGCCCTTCATCCCGCTTATCCGGCTGGATCTACGGCTTCGGCGGCAGCGCTGGACATCAGATGTGAGTGCGATGACCCCAATCTCAGTTTTTATGTATAGTAGTTGCGTTTATGTGCATCTCATGCTCTGTACTTATCTTATGTGACCCTTCCAATCTTTCAATATTGCTATCAGAAAGTTTTGCAGGTTTTTCACACACCCATTCTTGTGTGAATATTTTCCTGCAGCAGGATTTTTACCAGCGTAGTACTTTAATTATCCTTAGTTTTCCTCACAAGCAAGGAAGTCTCCATTTCTGTTCATTTTCAAAAATGTTTACTTGGTACTGTGTTTATGAGGTACTTTATTTGATGCAATTTTTAGTTTAATTTTACTTTCTTTTTGTTTATAATTTCCAATGGGTTAGATGAAAAAAGAGATTGTCTAGTCTCTATCTCGTACATCCATCTATTTCCGTCATCACTCTGTATCTCTCTCGCCCCCATATATTTCATATCTTTCCCGAATCTGAAAATAGTTTTTATTTTAGTTTTACGTGTATGCATTCAGACCGACATAATGCCGTTAGTTTTTTTTATGCTATGGGCGACGCTAAACTTTGCCTAGCTAAGAAAAGTGAGCGAGTTGTGCTAATATAAAAATAAATCAACGAAGACTCGATTTTCGTTGCTTTTTCATGATTTTACAAATATAAATTCAACAGAAATGATTCCTGTGAGAGGATATTTAATTGGGGTAGAAACCTAAGCTATTGGTACGGATTTTATAGTATAATTTTTAAAAAATTAATAGTCGTTATTGAATCATGAAATGTTTTTGAATTTTTTAACGCAAAGTCCTCCTTCACATTCCTTTTTAAACTGAATAATGCCCTGGTAATTTTCTTGAGTGATGTATGGCATGTTTTTAACTCGCATATCTAGATATTAGTTTTCATTTAACATGATTGCCTGCACTCTTTCATTCTCTAAGTCTTTCACCGATATCTGCTTTTATTCTACTGTAGCAAGCGAATAAACTGCCCTCTGTCGGATTAAAATGTAGACTGTCGACCATATTCGAAAGAGGATAAAAGCGATATTTTAGGCGAAGCACTCTGGCGTTACTTCCTGTGATGTGTTTGATAGTTTATCAGTTGAGACTGTTCTATTGTAGAGGATATGTTGCACTACCTATATTTACGAGGGTAACAAAACAAAACTCAAAATTTATATTGTTAATGCACTAGGCGGCATCTTTTTTCAAAATGAAAAAGACTTCTCTTCTGCGTTGCAGACGTGGTTTTGCGCCCATGTGATATCATAAAAAAATTTTTTTTAACCGAACAAAGAAAAGTTTATTTGTGTCTTTATGGAAAATTTACTTTCTACTAAAACTAAATATGAAGTTATCAAAATTCAAAATTCGTCACTATGATGACCATAATTTTCGATAGTCGTTTGGTATTCGTTACGGTGGCTTTGCCGTTATTATTGTCTGCCACATTGTGCTAAAATCTGTGAAATTTTGGATATGTGAAATCGTCAAGCATTAACAATCCTATCCAATCATTGATGTTGAAATTAATCATTTTGAGGAATTTCGTCTCCATCTTTCGCGACTTTTGCCTCTAACCGGTCAAATCTTCAACAGCATACTTATTGTCCCACGAACATATTTATATCAACGTGCTATATCCGTCTGAGGGCCGCTTTAACCTCAATCAGTAATTCCCGTAACTCTCTCGCTCTCCCTCCCACTCTCCCCCTCCTCATATGCTCATTTCCTTCGCCATGTTATTTCCACCACCCTCTTTCTTCCTCATATTACATTTTTCCTGCCTTAACTCTTCTTTGCTTTCTCCTCTCCTTTATTTCATTAATTGCCTTATATTTCTTCACCTACCCATCTTCTATATTCTTTCATTTTATTCCAAAATTTCCCAATCCCTTCTTATCCCGCATTTCCATATCCTATTATACCTCTCCTTTAATTCCCATTTTATTCCGCCTCTCCGCTTCTTTCTCTCTCTCTCACCTCTCTCTCCCCCTCTTTCTCTCCTCTCTCTCTCTCCCTCTCCCCTCCCCCTCTCCCTCCCCCGCTCCCTCCCCCGCATCCCTCCTCCGCTCCCTCTCTCTCTCCCTCTACCTCTCTCTCTCCCTCTACCTCTCTCTCTCCCTCTCTCTCTCCCTCTCTCTCTCTCCCTCTCCCTCTCTCTCTCTCCCTCTCTCTCTCTCGCTCCCTCCCCCTCCCTCCCTCCCTTCCTCCATCCCTCCCTCCCTCCCTCTCTCCCTCCCTCTCTCCCTCCCTCTCTCTCTCTGGTACCTATTTACTAACTCCGTCCGCTTTCCTCCCTTACTCTACCTCTTCGCCTCATTCTCTCCATCATTCCATAGTATCCTTAAAGTCGCGACCGTGTAAAATGACTCTTGAACTTAATCAGGTCCTCAGGATGAGATTAAAGGAAATTGCAATTATAGTACCATGTGCTAGTCCCGAACGCGCTTCCTCCACCAGCCGTATTAAACTTTCTCCATGGAAAAACCTACCTCACTCTCCACCTCTCTGGCACTTATCTCTCTCCCCCCTCTCCACCTCTCTCTCCTTTCTCTCCCTCTCTCTATGCCCCTCTGTCTACCTTCCTCTCTCCCACATCCTCTCTCTCATCCTTCTCTCACTCTTCCACTCTCCCTCCATCTCTTCCTTATGTCTCCCTCTCTGGCTCTCCCTACTTCCCTCCATCCCCCTCTCTTATTTCATCCCACATTCCTATTGTCTTTATTTTCCTCTCCCTCTTTTTACTTTCTCCATACATAGTATGGGGAATGTATTGTGATCACGAAAAAAATCGACTTCGAGATTTCAACGGAAATACACGTTTTGGGATCCCTAGAACACGTTTACATTATTTTCGGAATGATGTATGTGTGTGCGTTCGTCTGTGTGTGCGTGTATGTGATGTTTGGCGCTCTAACTCGGAAAGTACTTGCCATATCGTTACCAAACTGCATATATAACACTTTAGCATGAGTACAAAGAAATGGTTAGTTTTTAGACAATAACGGTTAACCGGAAGTCGAGATTTATCCGAAACCCGATTCGGTTTTTGCGATATTTCTCCGTTAAAACATCATTATTGTGTATATACAATTCTATACGAAGGTTATAGAGAATGTAATTTCCTACAACTTTCATTTGAAAGAATTTTCCATTGCAGTTATTTTTTAGGAATTATTTATAAATAATCGGTTTTTTCGGTTTCCGTCAAATATCTCCCTAAAACGTCGTTATTGGTAATCTTCATAAGGACCAAAGTTGTAGAGAATAATATTTATTGCAAGTTTTGTTTGAGACAAATTTTCGTAGGACCATCCATTTCGGAGATATTTTGCTTTATCTAGTATACAGCGCCACCACCATGTAGCGGTGAATTCCGTAAACATATTCAAAATATACGTAATTTACGGAAGTAAGGACGACTGTATTCTTTTACGATATGAAATAATAATTTTTCCTCATAATGCTATTCATTATAATTTAAATATCTATATCCCAAATATGGAGAAAGTCATGTGTTGGCCACATCAGATTTTTTTCTCTCTCCTTCATTTCTCTCTTCCTCTCTGTCCTCTCATCTGCCTCCTTCTGCCTCTCTCTCTCTCTCCTCTCTATTCCTCCCTCCATTTCTCTTTTCCTCTCTTCCTATCTTTCTCCTCCCCTCTTCACCTCTCATTCTCTTTCTCTCTCTTCATCCCTGTCCTCTTCCTTTCTATTCCTCCCTCCCTCTCTTTGCCCGATCTTCCTCTCCCTCTTCCTCTCTTTCCGTGTTCTCCTACCCCCTCCCCTCTTAATCTTTCCCTCCGTCGTCCCGATGAGCCGCACTTGGAGCGTGAAAAATTAAGCGACGGTGGGAAGCCTCCCTCAAGGCTTTAACACACATATTTCTGCCTAACACTGTTATTAATAATTTCTCGCGATTAGCGGGATGAATTCCGTAGACTTTGTTTCGATAACAGGAGTTCCCCTTAACAGTTTTGACTCGATTACGATTTTGTTCACTCGAGGTAATTGCATCCGATTACGCAACCACGGGAACAACGGGAACTTCTTTTTCGAATTCCCTCGAAAGGCGCTCTTCTCGAGAAAAATAATATACATCCCGTCGTCGAGGAATTACACGCTCCAGCGCGAAACGGAAGCGAATGGTAATTATTTTCGCCGTGAGCGAGTCTCGTCGAATTAGGTTTCAGGATGCACAACGAGTTGCAAAAATGTGGTATGTACGAAGGAAAGTGATATTTTATTTCCTTTTGACTCTCAGTATCAGTCTTCACATACAAACGTATGATAAAGCGGGTACGAAAAGATATTTTTTGCTTTTAATAACCTAAAATTATTCCGCTGACATTTTTGCGCAATCATAGCAACGGTAGAACAGTTCCTCGGATTTTAATTGGACTCGCGACAAAGGAAAAAGTGCATAGCACGAGCTGAAAAGGTGATCCGGAAAACAATTTTGAAAGAGTATCGCCAACATACTTAATTTTTAAGTAATAATACTGATTTCCGTGGATTCTACAAATTGCTGTTACAGACAGTGCTATTACCTCCTCACAATCCTTTATTAATGTTTTTCTTTGTCCTATATACTGCAGTAATGAATTTCGTTTCACATAATTTTGAATGGATTCACCATTTATTGATAAATATTTATGTTAATTATTCGCATTAACTTTAAAATATAATCTTTATATATATATATATAAAGTGACTTTACCATTGAATGTAATTAAGATCCACTATGAAATAATGACTTGTGGTAAAGATTTGGTAAAGTTTTTATAGAAGAAATCGTAAAGGTATTGTTTCACTACACACAAATATAATAGTCTAATTTAGATCTCGCATTGAAAGCATTAAATGTTAGCTCCTTTTAGAGATTAATTTGTACGGGATAGTGTGGTACTTTTTCATTGGTTTTCCAAGTTTCTTACACAAGTGACGTGCCAAATTAACACCAATGTATGGTCTCGCGTGTCACTTATAAATTTCAATTTAATTAAACGATAATTTCTATTATTTGATCATCCCCGGTTTTTATTTAAAGAACCACATTGTAAACGGTATGCATTTGTACCTATCGGTCTGAATTTCCGTATATTTTGTTTATTAATCACGAAGGGAAAACAGGAGACGACAGGCACATGAAATTTGTGAGAGCAGTGCTACATAATTGACTTTAGAGGTGAATAATTACTCTTACTATAAAATATAACGCTAGTTCACTAAATTTCCAAGAATAATCGATTGCGCTACATACTTGTAATAAATGTATACTACGAATTTTTTATCTTCTTTATCATTTCTTTTTTCGAGTACCATTCAAAATCACCATGCGTGCCATAGGTTGCCGACTCTTGTTCTTACGATTCGTTTTTATATCACATTAAAAAAATTAAACTAAACAGCAAAATAAGTTTAAGAACTAATAGCTTGTATATAGAACCCGGAACAGGGATATGCGAGCGAGGTTCACGCCTAGTTTACAGCACGCTTAGGGTCCTAACAAATGACAATTTGAACTTTTAAGCGTAACGTTTTATATTATAAAATAAAACTTAAATATTTTATTTTACCTCTATATTGAAAATAAGCTAATATCGAGAGATAAAATTGCGTACTGTATATCTTCATTAGAAGGGGGCGTAATTTCCAAAGATGTCTTCTTCCGGCTCTGCTTTTATCCAATGAGTAATTACCGAAGCACCATACTAAAAAACTATTTATTTTGTATTTTCATTTTTTTATCCCTCTCATCAGTAATTGGCTTGGGAGTCCTTTATAAATCAAGGAATTGAACGACCCGAAAATATAGGTGGCATCTCAAAAGGAGGAGGAATTTTTAGCACTGCGGCTTCCATGAATTCTTGCCATTTCTCTGCTGGCTCAGTTTGAGAAGCGATCTCCGTTGCCAGATGACGCGGTTTCTCCGATGTTTCGCTAAGCTTGGTGGACGCATTGTTTACGAGGGTGAGACGTGGCATTGCACCTTGCAACCAGTTTATTTAACTTCTTCACTCTAACTTATAATAACGTTTGTAATGATTAATTGGTACGGGTCGGTTATCCCCCCGCAAATTACATTGGTTCCATTTGCGGCGCAACAGTCAAGAGGATATAACATTGAAAGGATATAATGACGAGCCTTCGGCTCGCTTTGTTTTAATGGGTAGTCGTCTCCGGGCGCTACCGCGCATTTCGCCTCGGCTGGAACCAAACTATCCCTCCCCGTTGTCCGGTGATCGGGTTTGTAAATGTCGCGACAGGCCCATCAGTCATGGATTAGCAAGCTTTAGAGTAAAAATATTACATAGCGATCCCATGAGCCTCTCAACAATAAATATTTACCATGAAAAATATTTGCGGGGCCAAAACAGGATAGTACCCTTTGCGGGGGAATAACCGACCAGTATCGATTAATTTTTTCATTTCCCGCGCTTTTCGTAAATCGTGCGAAAATAATTCGTTGTATTTTAACGAGAGATAATGCATAGTCAAGAGTATAATAGCCTCGATATCCAATAAACATTTTTAATACATGAATTTACGGCAAAAATTTTAATAATTATTAATTAATTCTTCCGTTCAGTATAAAAAATAGAAGATTGCTATTTGTGAAACATCGTAGGACTCGGTATTAAAAAGGGAAACATCACTTAATAGGTTAAGCAGACATGACCGCTCTTCCACAGAATTGTCAAGTTTTTTTTTAATTTGCAGAATTTATCGGTGAAAGTTAATGCCATGCCTAGATCGTCGTTTATATTTCCACGTGTATTATTTCGTCATTAGTTTCTTGCAGGTATACCATAGCATCACGTATTTATCACGAATCGAAAATCCATTTTACTCCGAAAAGTAAATGTTTCCGAGTAACTTTGGACCAAAAAAAAGCCGCCTATGTATTATTCATCTTCAACTCCGTGGAACGAAAGGAGGGCGCCAGATGTCTCTTTTTCCCGGTTTATTTAACATATCATTTACTCAACACATACTCTTTCATTTTGTTCCCACACTTTTGACGTTTTTTTTTTCGTCTTTCACAGAGGCACTTTCTTCTTTGGTGAATGTCTTCATCATATAAAACCGGAGATTTCACGAAGATATTTTATTTCCTGGTCATGTTGGCCACAGGCACGAGGTTATTGCTTCGAAAAATTCCATTTTCCCAATATCCGGAAGTTGGAAAAGAAACTACTTCGGCCCTTAAATTTCTGCCAAAAAATTTCAAATAGCGGTTTATTATTTTAAAGCAGTTTTCGCGAATTATGGCTAGGTTCAGTAAGAACTGCATCGATACGTATTGGAAAAACCTACTGCATGGAAACCTCTTGTTTCATTGAACTGTTTTCCCCATTTATACAAAGAGTACGTGTGATTTTCTTCAACAAAAATATTTTACTGGCATCAAATCTAATAACATTTACGAAGAATGATTTTTAGTAACGAACGAATGGGGATTTTTTTCAGTTTATTTTTTTCACCTAGGGAAAAATTTAGTTGGGCTGAGCTTATTGTGATTGTTCTATTAACGCATCCAGAGGCTCCTTAAAACATATGCTTCATCAGGCGATTGTTTTTGCGTTAACACGGACTATAAATTCCATTCGGAACTTATCTTCATTTGATCGATGGGTGAAAAATGTATTCGCTTAGTGAAAAATCATGATCCTTAAAGATATTCCGAAGCGTCCCTTAATGACATCGAGGAAGTGGAATTTGCGTCCTGAAAATCTCAATGTCACTGCGAGTTTATTCTTGTTGCGGGATTTCGATCGGTGGTGACATAGAGAATATGGCATCTCGATTCCGGCCTCAAACCATCGAAATAACTGCATTCTACTGCCGCGGAGCTAGCTGGGGATTTTACGACCGGGCAATCAGCGGAAAAACACCCAGACGGCTTTGATACGATTTCAAACTGTGTAGTTATAATGGAGGGACGGAGGTTTTACGAAAACGGGGATGAAAATGTGTTGGAAATTTGAAAGGGGGGGAGGGGAGGGAGGTCGTGTCGTGGGGCGGTGTGAGGGAAGGAGCGGTGGAGTTTTGGTGGCTGGAGCAGGTGAGAGGGAGTCGAGACACGGCAATGATACAATGTATGAGAGGCGGCAGGGGCTGTGCGCCCTACTGGCCTCCTATTCAGTTAGCCACCTGGCGGCGCACTGCGGAATCTATAGCTTCCTCTTCCAACTTGGGGAGTAAGTTGGCTCAGTGGGAGGGTTAGGGTTCACGGATGCATTAGGAGTCATTAGCGATAATCGATGTGCCATCAATTGCTCATTATGCGCTTTTTTTTTTAGATAGTATGGCCCGCCCAGCCGTTTTCTGGGATTCTGTTTTCAATACCGAATTATTACATGCAACAAAAAGCATATAAATGTAGGTGGGAACCTCTGCCGAATTTTGAAGACGAAATCGCCATTTGTGGGAACCAAATTACATCTTTCCGGTTAGAAAAATGAAATGATAACCTGACATCGGCGATATTAAATAAATTATAAAAGTAGTAATACATATTTCATCAATAAGGGCATTGGTTCTCCGCCGGGGTGACATGACACCCCAGGGTGACGCGAGGGTTATTGAGGGGTGACGCGAATACTTGATAAAGTCACACTGTATCATAATCTGGCTTATAAAAATAATTAAAACAAGGAGAATAAACATTTGTGCTTATTTCAATTCCATAATTGTATCTTTATGTGGTAAGGAAAGTCCTATTTATCTTCAAAGTTGACTTGAAGGTAATGGAACTGTAAAGGGAGTGACGCATAACTAACATGGGGTGACGCAGACAAAAGAAGGTTGAGAACCACTGAATAAGGGTTATTAAAAGACACTCCGTTTGCATTACTTACATAAAAAAGTGATGGTAAGGGTTTTTACTGTTCAATAAATTTTAATGGTCTAAATCAAGGGTGGGGAAACTTTTCCACATGGCGGGCCGCATAAGTGGTGGCGAATCCTTCAGGTGGCCGTATTGGAAGTTGCCAATGCTTTGGCGGGGCTGATTAAAGTTTACATTGAAGTTACTGAAAGATTATAAGGTATCATATACGAGTAAGTATACTTGTAAGTGAAAATCAATTTTAAATAATTAGGTTTAACATTTCAGTATTAAATGCTTTATTATCATTATTGGATCCATCGCTGCTTCGCGGCCACACAAGTCGCTCTCGGGGTTCGCACGCGGCCCGCGTCCGTAGGCTCCCCACCCATGGTATAAAGAATCGATTCCTGGCACGATAATGGTCTTTTAATTCTTTAATTTCTTGTGATAATAGCAGTCAGTCCTAATAGGAATACCATCTCGTTTTATTTCCTAAATTATGACCCATTAAAATCGGTAGTGTAAATTTTATTTGTGATAATTATTCTAATGTGCTTTAAAGAATTTCAAAACTTAGCATACAAGCATAAAATGGATGTTTTGGTGTTTCTGTCGTAACAGTGTATATAGTTTATTCCCCTTTAATTATTTCATCTCATTAATCCGAAATGGAAGCGCTTGATTCTCCTTTCCTTACATTCCTTTTACGCATTCATTTTCGAACGCTTTGTTTTTTTCCCTATGTAAATTACATCTACGAGCAGTCATGCGCGATTGCCACTTGGTGAGTATAACTTTATGTCCTTCATTTTTACGCCATTGTCTGTCCACCTAAAGGGTTCTTGGTATCCTATTGAAAACTCACAATAGTTCTGCTCCGCTGACTTGAGTATTCGACGCACTGAATAAGCTCTCGGGTTTTGACGTTCGTACTACTACATATAACGTTGTAAAGTTTTGTTTGTTAAAAATTGGCGTGCATTGAAAAATTCCACTCCGAGAATTATTTTCGTTTCCTTACCGTATTGGTTCTTACGGGAATTTTAGGTCCACGATATTTTTTTATAATTGAAAAAATCGATCATTTGTCGACACTGAGATAGTTATTTCACGTGAACCTGGTTACAGGATACAAATTTAGTATTCAAAGAACGCCTATATTTTTTTTTACAAAATCGACCTCCACCTTTTTAGTAGGCTTTACTCATGAATACTAAAGATAATTGAAAAGGGCTGGAGACTACGGCGAGATGGATGTTTCAAATTAATAAAAAATACTTCCTTAAATACATCTTTAATGATTTTTCTTTATGCGCAATATTTTCGACATATATTTTTACTTTCTCCATACGAAGTAATGGGAAAGTATTGTGATCACGAAAAAAATCGACTTCGAGATTTCAACGGAAATACACGTTTTGAGGTCTCTAGAACACGTTTAGACTATTTTCGGAATGATGTCTCTGTGTCTGTGTGTATGTGATTGTGGGCGCTCTAACTCAAAATGTACTTGCCATATCGTTACCAAACTTCAAATATAACACTTTAGCATGAGTACAAAGAAATGGTTAGTTTTTAGACAATAACGGTTAACCGGAAGTCGAGATTTATCCGAAACCCGATTCGGTTTTTGCGATATTTCTCGGTTAAAACATCATTATTGTATATACAATTCTAAGCAAAGGTTATAGAGAATGTAATTTCCTGCAACTTTCATTTGGAACAATTTTCCATAGCAGTTATTGTTTAGGAATTATTTATAAATAATCGGTTTTTTCGGTTTCCGTCAAATATCTTCTTAAAACGTCGTTATTGGTAATCTTAGTGAGGACCAAAGTTGTAGAGAATAATATTTCTTCCAGGTTTTGTTTGAAACAAATTTTCGTAGAACCATGGATTTCGGAGATATTCAACTTTTTTCGTAATATCCAGTTTACAGCGCCAAAACCACGTAGCGGTGAATTCTGGAAACATATTCAAAATATAATTTACGGCAATAAGGACGACTGTATTCTTTTACGATACGAAATAATAAATTTGCCTCATTATGCTATTCATAATAATTTAAATATCTATACCCCAAATATGGAGAAAGTCGTGTGTTGGCCACATCACATTTTTTAAAATATCCACGTAAATGAAATGTAATAATGCTTCATGAACAGAGATCTCTCGGAGGACTAGCGTACAGTTCTGTGATTATTCCACTCGTATTAAAAAAAAAAACCATTGCCGTGTTGTGACGCATCAACTTCAAATCGAAAATCGGGAGACTATTCGGAAATTTCCGTGGATACCGGCTAGAAATCATTCCAATCAGATGGGAAGGGGGAGGTGATTCAATTTTTGGAACGAAATTCGCAATCACGTTTAGATGAACCAGTGAAGATTTTCGCCTCAAACGAATGGTTTTTCGATCGCTTAATCACCAATTGCGTCGCGGGGAGCGCACTGCATTTCAAATCCATTCTCTGGGGACATGGAGGGAAAAAAACTCCAATAATATCAAAGCGTAACCAACTGCTTCTCGTTCTGTCGCCATTACAAGCTAGAATAAACAGTTCAGTCATAAAGTGAATCGTTAATATATTAAATACTAGCGTAATTGCCCATCAAATATGACGGGCCTTCGTGAATTAAGTATTACTTTAAAATAAAATAAAAATTAACGAAACCAACTTTTAAGTGCACTAAAACGTAAAAAATTAATATAAAATCCACATAACCGAATGTTTCAGAAAGTAACAATAGCCATGGGCATATAAAAGTTGTTTTTATAAAAGTTCTTTCGAATCCAGGGGATAGTTTCTTTTTCTCATAAGTTCGCCCGTATAAATTGATTTTTTCGACTGCTGACTTTAGTTCGTTAACATTTTAAATATCTCAAAAATACGATTTTGACGCGAAACTTGTGCAGTCATTCGGAGAAAATTATAAAGATTAATTTGCATGTATGTCGTACCAGTTCAAATATCAACTGAAAATCTCCAAAAATTATGTTTTAATACGATTTTTCACAACTTTTATACATTTATTACGCATTGGAATAGAGACAACAATAGGCTTTAACAATTGCAGTTGTCATGGCGATGAATGAGCAAATGCGTAAAAATCACGAAAAATAGTCGTAAAATGTAATTGTTGCCTTTTTCGAGTGATATTTGAATTTCTACGACATGGGAATTAATTTCCTTAGTTTTCTGAACATAACTACGAAAATCCCGCGACGATTTCTCATTTCTAATATATTTTAAAATGCTAAAGAAGAAAGGCTTGCTCGTTTCGTTTCAGCTCTACCCATTTTATCCAAATGGAGAAAGGTTATGCTCCTGGAGTCAAACCCAGGACTACTATGTGCACGACGAGTAGTTTCAAATTGAAAAGTTGAAATGCAAAGTGATTTCTGAAGTTTTGATCTAATAATATCGAAAAGCTCTTTCGTAATGGACGGTTTTCCTTATTCTCCCATCTAACTGCGTATAATGTGACGCGGTTACAGAATAAGGGTATTATTTAATAGAAGAAGAAGATATGACCTTCATTTCCTTCGTAAAAAAAACTCCTCTCACGTTTTCTGTCAGACAATTTCCGCGGAGCAAACGATGGATTTAACAATAATTGAGTTTTGATACAAAGAATTTAGTGGCGTTTTCATTTACAACTTATTTGAATATTATCTCAGATTTGCAAACATCAACATTTATCCTTGTTTTTCGGTATACATATTTTATAAATTTTATTTATTTCTTCCTGTAAATTAGTGACGTTCTATGTATTATACGGCGAAATATGATTTATTGCATGGAAAACGTTATTTAAGCAAAATGGATTATTTATGATGAAGAAAAGAAATTTAAAACGCTATTTACCTTACGTACAGGTATATCATTTCTTTCTAATACTCTATTGCACGAAACGCGCCCGTTTTTGATATGCTGTACACTTTACTAACTTATTTATATAGGTATACTACATATATTCCTCCCGCATCTCTCTCCCTCACGTGTGTCCCAGTGAATTATCGCGGCGCTATCTATCTCGAAATCGAAGCTAGATTTTAAGCCATGCGGAATAAGCGAATAATGAAAAACAAAAATAACACTACCAGCGGAGGAAAAACTCCCGTCCTCATAAAAGTTCGAGTTAATCTCAAAAAAATTTTCAAACACGTCGCGCGCGCGCGCCCTCTATCCTTCTATTGTTTTTTTGTTTCGCATTAACGAGAGCGGTTGTTTTTTGAGCGGTCGCTCGCTAATTTCGCATCCGCGGCGGATAATAAAAAAAAAAGGAGGGAGGGAGGAAGAGGGAGGTGAAGAGAGCGATATAGAGAGGTGTGCATTCTCACGTGATCTACGGCATGGAAACGGTTGCACCAAAAGTTCGAGCAAGTTAGTCGTTTTTTTAATTATATTTTCGGGTCGCGATCAGATTAGTAGGATTTGCCGCCATTCGGCCGTCGATTTATTGAAAAAAAATAATAATTCCGAAATGAGATTTGTATTCGAGGCGAGGTAGGTATTTAGCGACCGAATTCTCGCGAATGACCGAACAGTTGGCCGATTCGTCATTTTCGGCCACTTGTTCCCAGGAAGTGACGTTTCCCTCCGCCACCTTCCTCCTCCGATTCATTTTCGCACGCTTGAGAGTTTCGTTCGAAAATTCATTCGAATTAAAATCGCGCAAAATATCTAATACCTAAAACTCAATTTTGAAGACCTCATTTTTTATGATGGCGTTATTTCTTAATACAGCTATGACAATTTCAGCGCATTTTTCAACTATTCTCATAGATTTTGTTTGAAGAAGGTGTCGGTAATATTTGTCATAAGCAGCAGCCTTAAAAACTTTCAATAGCTTTAAAATAAACGAGCATACTTTTGATGGAGTTTTAAAAACAAGAAAATCCGATGAATTACACCTACTTTCATTTATCTGTGATACTTCAGAGACAGTACTATGCAGTTAAATGAAGATTTTAATAATATTTTTATTATGTAGAATTACTAGATAAAGAATTATGAGTAAATAAACTAGAGTCTATCGACGAATCGCTCTAAACAGCATTTTTGAGAGGCTGGTAAAAGGACCGGTTTGAGGAATTCGACACTTCGCTGTTATACCTTAGCATGAAAATGGCAACGCAAATCCAAACGGCTTTGTGCGTGTCTCATAGAATAATTGCTTTGCCGAACGGGAAATGCCACACTCGCGCCACGTTTCTCTTTTGTTAATGCCTTGTGACATGGAGGTTCTTCGCTCAAGTCCCTCCTAGCGTTTGTCGTAAACACTCGATATCTAGTGTATCGCGCAACTCTTAAACTCGAAACCGGGCGCGATATTCATTCGCGGATTGGCAAAGTGGCGTTCTGAAAACGCCGCAATGTCATAACGTGGCAGGGGAATGAATGAAGTCACTCTATATTGGCTCATTAATAACTTACGATATAGTTTCCCTTTAATGTTTAATTAACATTGGAACGGGGGATGGCCCGCGTGAATAATTCTAAATACTTCTTGAATCGTTAGTTAAATATATATTCCAGCGCTTTAATAAAAAATATATATGTATAAACCTGAAATAGTATAAATTAAACACCTAATAATGATAATCATGAATACCCTGCACGGTTGAATTTCGATCACTATTTTAAAGGATATCTCCCAATATGTGTGGTTCGGTTATAATACGTAATTAATTATTGATAGGAGCTATCGTGACATTTTGGACAGGCTGATATGAATATTTAATAAAGTTTCCACACAAAATGAGAGCGGGACTGCATTACAAGCACAACATCAAAGCAAAGGGTCTTATCGATCGTCAAATAATCCACTGTGGATTAGCTGCAATTCTACCCTGTCCTTTGCATCCCAAATAAAGCGATCCAGCGATGATATCATCATAGTTTGTTTGACACGGAATAAAAATACATTCTGTTTTCGCTACTGTAAAATAATTATCAAGACGCGCACACACTGTGTATGCCCAACTAGAGTACAACGGAAGCTAATTTTGAGTAAAAGATTATATGGGATTCTGAGGGAAACAAATTAAGCAAGAATTATTTTTTTATTTAAATATCTAAAAATCGTCGTCGCCATAGGCAATGTAATGATAAGTATGAATTAAATACTGCCAATATTTTTTATTTATTTGTTTCTTTGTTCGCAATTCTAAGACGATTCTCAACTTTGATCGAAGAAATATAGAGAGAAAAACCTCATAATCGGGTAAATATGGTGTGTATTTTTGTATTTTTTAATCAATTCAGAATAAAATAGATTTATTTTAAGAACCGCTTCCATACGTATTTAAAATCTAAAATTAAAAGGCAGCATTCCAAGGGAGATCATTAATATAACCCAATTTTCAATGAAATACTTTATAAATTGTTTTTTCTCCTCTACACTCTTTCGTAGTAATTATTATAGTTGTCTGATTAATTATGAATTATTCATGTTATCTTTTCAAAATTCTCCTATAATTTTAAAGGCTGGGATAGATTTGACGGAATTCAATAACCAATTTATTTATACGAATAAGCTCTATCATGTGTTGGTTCTAATACCTATTTCTTGAGGAGACTCCGTATTCCTTGTCTTTACCGAATGAATTACGGCCGAAAGGTTCCCCTTAACGCGGTTTCAACCGATACTGGCAATTGTTCAGTGCGATCCGCGAAATCTTCGCTTCCTCCATCATTTACCGACATAAGAAATCTCTCCCAGTGTATCAACGCTTTGCATTCATATCCCGCGCAATATATGGCGACCGAAACACGTTTTCACTCATTCTGCCATATTCCTCTCTAACATAAACCTATTCCGTCCTCTTCCGTATTCTCCCTTCCTCTAACTTCCCTATATCTTTTGCCCACCTTTATTTTCCACTCTCTAAAACTCTTCTCCTTCCTCTATCTATATCCCCCCCCTCCCTCCTTCCTCTCTCTCACTCTTCCGACGAACGCATCCTCCGTATAGTACTATATCTTACACCCAGATGCTTTTAACTACACAAAGCCTCCTTCCGTTCTGCGCCACCACAATACCTTTATTACTCCGACTCTCAGGAGAGATATCGGTCGCTTTGACATACGATACACAGGCGGTAACCTGGGAGACAGCAACTGATTTGCAACTGAATAAACCTTACCGCTACCGCCTTCTTCCTCTCTCACTGGCCCTCCTGTTATCTGCTCCACGTGTGTTTTTATCGGACTATAATTCTGTCTTTATCTCGCTGGGGAATTTTCAATCTGGTAAACGGGAAGATTGAACGGCGAGGCTTCTTTGTTTCTCGTTCGTGAAATAATCTCGATGTACTATCGGCGTGGTCTATTGTAATTGTAGCGAGAGAATAGGGATTTTCCGCGTGATTTTTTACCTCGGTGCGCGTAAATATTTGTCCCTTCGATAACAAGTAACTAACTCATTTGAGAGAAATTTGGTGGAGAATTTTTCAGGAATGGTGAAATTTCTTTTTTCTTATTTTAAAACATTGCGAGTAATTTAAAATCAAAATCGGACCACAGAAGATATACATTTTTAAGAGAAATAGTTTATTTGTCATGATCCTGAACAGCTGTTTATAACTCTTGATCAATACCATCACCGTTGTTAGAACTTGGGTTACATACTTCTGAAGAAGGAAAAGCGAAAACTTAAATAAACAAGAGTTGGAATTTCGTGTGATTTTTTAAAACATATAACACATTTCGCTGGGTGATTAAATCATTGTAAATCGAGTATTAATAGTGAAAAAAGGAATATTTTTGACCGATGTTAAATTTCCGGCGCCAGTAAAAGTCTGCAAATTATTCCGAATCATTTTGAAATTTTATAAATTATAAATTTTTATTAGGTGTCATTTGAAATTAGAATATCATAAAAACTTTTCCATGATAATTATATGGTTTTTATTTAAATACGGCCACGTTACTCTTGATTAAATCATATAAAAAATTTATTAATTTCGCTCGAAAAAGTTCCACTTGCAATTTTCCTTTATCACAAAATAATTTCATTCCTTTTTTGCCATCTTTCTGCTCAAATCATCGTCACGACCCATCACCGTCTAGTTATCTTTTCTATTAACAATATTTAATAACAGTGATGCACAACCAACGGCCCGCGAAAAGTTTTCATGTGGCCCGCGGAGCCATGGTGAAATAGCAATTCGAAAAAATTAACACAAATTCACACATTTTTATGACAATTTTGGTAATAAAACTTTTAACATTGGAATTTTTACCATGAAAACCACATAATGGTTTGATTTTTCACTAAAATAACACCTCAATATATATTGATAACTTCCGATTAAAACTCTAATCCGGCCCTTCATATAATTGATAACTTCCCGCCGAAGGATTCACAACCACCGATGCGGCCCGTCATATAGAAAAGGTTACGCACCACTGTTTTCTAACAATAAATTGTGGCATATTTTCGCATCATTTAAGAATAATGACTGGATATATGCTGTGATATACATTTAAAACGCAAAATTTGTATTGAATTTAATAGAGCTGCTATAGAAAAGGTTACGCACCACTGTTTTCTAACAATAAATTGTGGCATATTTTCGCATCATTTAAGAATAATGACTGGATATATGCTGTGATATACATTTAAAACGCAAAATTTGTATTGAATTTAATAGAGCTGCTATAGAAAAGGTTACGCACCACTGTTTTCTAACAATAAATTGTGGCATATTTTCGCATCATTTAAGAATAATGACTGGATATATGCTGTGATATACATTTAAAACGCAAAATTTGTATTGAATTTAATAGAGCTGCTATAGAAAAGGTTACGCACCACTGTTTTCTAACAATAAATTGTGGCATATTTTCGCATCATTTAAGAATAATGACTGGATATATGCTGTGATATACATTTAAAACGCAAAATTTGTATTGAATTTAATAGAGCTGCTATAGAAAAGGTTACGCACCACTGTTTTCTAACAATAAATTGTGGCATATTTTCGCATCATTTAAGAATAATGACTGGATATATGCTGTGATATACATTTAAAACGCAAAATTTGTATTGAATTTAATAGAGCTGCTATAGAAAAGGTTACGCACCACTGTTTTCTAACAATAAATTGTGGCATATTTTCGCATCATTTAAGAATAATGACTGGATATATGCTGTGATATACATTTAAAACGCAAAATTTGTATTGAATTTAATAGAGCTGCTATAGAAAAGGTTACGCACCACTGTTTTATAACAATAAATTGTGGCATATTTTCGCATCATTTAAGAATAATGACTGGATATATGCTCTGATATACATTTAAAACGCAAAATTTGTATTGAATTTAATAGAGCTGCTATAGAAAAGGTTACGCACCACTGTTTTCTAACAATAAATTGTGGCATATTTTCGCATCATTTAAGAATAATGACTGGATATATGCTCTGATATACATTTAAAACGCAAAATTTGTATTGAATTTAATAGAGCTGCTATAGAAAAGGTTACGCACCACTGTTTTCTAACAATAAATTGTGGCATATTTTCGCATCATTTAAGAATAATGACTGAATATATGCTCTGATATACATTTTAAGACGCAAAATTTGTATTGAATTTAATAGAGCTGCCACTAAAAAGTTGTTCTGACCATATTTGCAGCTGCGGATATTTTTCTAATAAGAACCAGCCTTATAACCTATTGACTTTCTAGTTTTCAATTGTTGTATTCCGATTAATAAATCGATAGTGAAAATTGAATTCTATAATTACATTTTCGTTAGCACACCATTGCTATTATTATTTATTATTGTTTATAGTTCCAGATAAGATTAATGGTGACACAATAGTGAATCTTCAATTCCACGACTACTAAACGTGAGACATAATGCGCATCTATTTTACCTGCGGTTTATCCCACCGGGGAAAACTTTTCTGATCGGATTCAAAAATCCTGGATTCCTACGATAGATAAAGGTGCTACTTTTTCAATCGATTCTCCATTACCTCTCTCTGTCGCCTCAACTTCTCCGCTTCCGTCCAAACTCTTTAAACGGCATCCGCATTCGATCAGTTCTTCAGAGTATTCCTATTTGTTTCCCTCCTTCCTCTTCCGTCGTCTTACCAAATGCGGTCTTATAGCTCACACGACTTTCTTTCGTCTCTAGTCCAGATTTTTATTTTTCCTTCGCGAGGAAATAGTGTAACATTCTCAAAAGATATTTTGGTCTCGACTGGAACTATATATCTTAGATCACGCGAATACATACACATATATATATATATATATTTATATATATATCTTCCTGCACCATCTCTTGCATCTTTCAAACGATTGATTCGCAAATCACTACTGACACTACAAACAGAACACTGACACTACCTAGTGATATTATAATTGTCGTTTCGTATTTAATTACTTTTTTATCAGTTTATCATAATCATCATCATGTACCTTTATAATCAAAATGATGTAACTCATAGCATTTATCCTCTGCATTAATATTTATAATTTAACTTGTTCCTCACATTATTCTCCTTGTATTGTACGAATGTGTATTTGTGTGTAATTATTTTATGATTTTTTACGAATGTGTATTGTGTGTAATTATTTTATGATTTTTTACAAAGTATGTAATTTCACGGCTTTATTTAAGTTATAGAATTATGATATCATTGTGAAAGCTTGTTTTTTTCTTTTTTTCTCATTTCGCCCACACTTGTAAATGCCTATTTTTCTCCTATAATGTCTGTGTTCTACCTGCTTGTAAAATCTCCACTATTGTTTACTGAAAAGAGGGGACTATAAAGTCTCAATATATATATATATACACACATACATACATATCATCATCATCATCACCATCATCATAGGTAGTCTGTCCGTTGACAGGTCCGTGATTATTCTGTTAAACTTGGTTCTCCATATACTCCTATTTTCCGCAGTTTATACATACATACATATATATATATATACATATACATACATACGTATATGTACATATATACATGGATGTGGATATGTATGTGTGTGTGTATGTATAGTATGTAACGCTATATTTCTCCATTGTTTAATATGTTTAATTATTCTTGTATTTTCAGATAAATTTTTGCTACATTAACATATATATAGTATATATCATATCTCTTTCTTATATATACATATATATGTACAGGACTGTGCCCAGACATATTGCCGCCTGAGGCGAGATATAATATGGCGCCCCCTGGCCTCGCTGGCCTTATGAATTTATTTTGATAGGTTTTCATTTTTGTCAAATTTTGGCGCCCCCCTTCGAGAGGCGCCTGAGGCGGTTGCCTCGCCGCCTCACTCATCGGCACGGCCCTGTATATATATATATATATATATATATATGTAGTGTTCCGGAAATGTTTTAGGATAAAACTCGCACCTTAACCCACTGCATCCAGGATACACCACCGTATATGTTATACTAGAGCATTTTTTTATTATCCATTCTTTTTGCGAAAAATAATATGTTTTCCTTTTTATTCCAAGTTTATTTTACTTTAAAGGTTGTGATCTTGAAACGTATTCTAAAATGCGAACATTTTTCTTTCAAGTTTGAGCTTTATAAACGATAGTAAATGCAAAAATATATTTTTTTATTCGATTTTTCTCCTGCTATGTAAAAAATTTCATTAAATCAACGGAATTTTATTATTTTCGGGATCGTTAACAACAGTGTATTTCCAAAAAGCCGTTATAAATGGAGCTTATACTTTATGGGATGCTTTAGATTCTCCACACATATTTGAGCTCACTTTATTTTTAAAATTTGTAATGCTCTACCTGCTATATCAGAAAATTCATGTGCCAGAATAATTGAAGAAAATGTGCCGTAAAGTCATTTTGTAGCAGTTTTTCCGCGCCATGAGTAAATTCTCATGTTTTATTGAAAATAAATATAGGAGGAATAATGCGACGATTTCATGAGTGGAAATGTTTAACAGTGGCGTTCGTTCCTTATCCACTCAAACCTTTCTAGGACATCATCTCTAATGCACACCTCTCAGCGATTACAGCAGCTTGATATCTCCCATTCCTCTATAAACTTCTTCATAGCTCGCTTTTCTCTTCAGGTTGCCTAAAAGCATAAACATTTTCTTTACATTATTTTCTTTTTCATTCAATATTTCCTTCAAACACGTCTTCAATCGTTCTCTTATAAAGGAATTGTCGACTTGTTTTCTTTTTCTCTCTTTTATAATTCACTTTAACATTGTTCCTCTTCTAATATTTCCATTGCTTACTCATTTTTACTCTGTCCGACCATTTTATTTTCCGAGTAATTTTAGCCTGGATTATATAGCCTGGATTTATAATCGTTTTAGCAATGCACTTGGTTTTAAATAATCCTGATGAGAATAAATGCACATATACACCGCTATAAGTTGACGGTAAATTATTTTTTAGTGAATCTACTGCGTATGATATAAATATGAAATTATAAAATCCACCTATCGTATGATTTTATACTTTTTGTCATCGAAATTACATTTTATAGTTCCCAGTTTACTACGTAAATGTATACGGTCAGACCCCGATTTTGTCCCTCCCATATATATTGCCAACCTCTGCATACCGCCCATGAAACGTTGTGAACAGAATCTTCATCTTATGATTACGTAGAACAGGGGTCCCCAAACTTCTTATTGAAAGGGCCACATTAGGCTTTATGCACGACAGCGCGGGCCACTTGAGGCTTTTCAAATGACTGATCGGGTCGTGTGAAGACTTCAAAGAGCAAGTTTCGAGGGGTGGGTGGTTATCGAGAAACTTCACTGTTAAAAATTATGTCGAGGGGGGGGGAGGTGGGACGGTTGGGGGTTGGGTTGGGTAAGGCAGGCGGGCCGGATTAAAGCACTGCGCGGGCCGTAGTTTGGGGACCCCTGACGTGGAGCAAGCATTTACCTCGTTTTACTTCCGCCTCCACTTTATCGCCAATATCACTGATGGACAAACGGTGGCGTTAAATCTGGATCTACCTTTAAGCCTTTATTTAAACGAAAGTTCATATTGCCGATTCCAATAATCTTGTTATTAATCATCTTTTTTCACGAATTTGATTTGAATTTGTTACATAGTATTGAATATTTTCATATTAAAATCACGGACGAACGAAATTTGTGGATGTAGTTATACAACAAATCACAAAATCGTGAATACATTTTTAAGAATGTTTAATTTTTAAACGCTAAAATATCCAGTTCACAATCAACATGAACACTAAAGTAAGAATCATCAACAGTCTTAGATATAGTTTCTGTTTACTACCGGGTTCCATTATTTAGCAGCGGTGTTTTTTTACATAAAGAATGATAGGTTCTATTATTTTTTCTCTCAGTATGAGTGGATTTGGTTGCCTTACTGAAGAGATCCATTCCATTTCTTCTATCGCTCATTTTTATTTTATTAAATATCACGGGCAATTGCCCAGATTACACAATAATTATTACAATTCATTGATAATATTAACATCATATTTAATTATAATTTACACAGATATATATTTGTTATTACATCGTTATAAATAAACATGCACGCATTAAAGGCACCGTCGAAAGAATATGGACTTTTTTCATAAATGCAATCCACGTCTCCATTTTCTTTGGATAAACATTTTTTCCCGCATTAAAAGAATATATCGATTCAGGATGGACAGAAACTCAGCTGGATAAATAATGTAAAGGCGGAGTTCTCATGAAGTAATGAGTAATATTTCATCTTATTTTCTTCCGCCTTTTCGGAAGGAACGGCTTCTCGATTTTTGGAGGTAAAAAAAAAACGACAGAGAACTGTTTGGGAGAATTTTTTTTCCACCCCGAAATATAAAGCCGACCAAAAGAGAGAGATAGAGAGAGAGTAGCAACTTCGTAACAGACGCGGGCGTAATTTCGAAGTCGCGAAGAGAGAGAGAGAGAGGCAGATGAAGGCGGCGGGAAGGAGCATGGGGGGGCGGGAAGGGGGGGGACGAGGTGGAGAGGGGAGGGAAGAGAAAAGATTTTTAAGGGTCATAAATTTGAGTTTAAATGCCTCTAAGGAGGGGTAGAAGGTGCTTAAGGACATGCATAATGCATAAGACTGTTGGACCTCCTCCTCTTTCACTCCTCCCTCCCCCTCCCCCCCTCCCTCTACCCCTTCCCCACTCCCCTTTCTACTCCATACTCCCTCCCTCCCTCCTTTCTCCCTATAACTCCTATCTCCTCCTCTCTCCGAGAAAAGTGGATGCAGATGGATAAAGGAATGTGTATATTTATACAAAGCGCATGCTAAGATTCTAAACGCCGGATGCGATAAATGAAGTGGCCTTCGCCTTGCTTTTATTACGCGGAGAGGAGGGACGAAGGGATTGGAGGAGGTGCTGGCGACAGGCGGAGATTAAGGAAAAGAATGGCTGCCTCTCCCTCAGCTGTGTTTGTTGCCCAGAGAAATGAATACCAAATTGGGAATATGTCGGGAGATAGGGGCGAAGTATTTTTGTAGTCACGGTAACAGAGATATTAATCTAAGGCCATGCGTATATGTATATGTATGTGTGTATATATACATATATATATACACGCACAATACTACACACACACTACTTATAACTAGCACTATATGAAATTGAAATATCCTTTAAGTAATTAAAAAACAGTGTGATATCGATAGTTGACAAAATATGGATATTCAAGAATAAGCGCTTGAATATCAGTTGAAAAAAATACCCATCTCAGGTATCTCTAATAGCCACAACGAGGTTATATTTTCGTAATTTATTCTTATTGTTAGATGAGAACCTTTTTCGATGTTTTAATTTAAGAGCGCTTATTCTTGCAAATTTTCAACCATAAGACAAAATCGACAATTCTAAAATTAACTTATACAGTACGGATATTTTTGGGAAAATATAAGTTATCGGTTTTAACTTGGCCAAATTTCATTAGAGCAAATAATAGCGGTAGTTTCATTTTCGACCCCTTAACAGAGCCTTTCATCGTTCCTTTTCTTCTCGTAAACTTTTACTTTCTGATATACGAAGTACATAGATTGAGAAAGTATTGTAATCGCGGAAAAATTCGACCTCGTAATTTTTATGGAAATATACGTTTTAGGTGTATCTGTGTCCGAAAAAAGTGGTTATCGCAATGCTATGTCTGTGGGTCTGTCTCTTCGCGGCTCTAGAGCCTAAGCGGTAAAGCGAAAATGAATGAAATCTCTTACATAGGTATTTTATCATACAGAATATAAACTATGAAGAAATGGTTGGCATTGCACAATAATTAAGGGCAGTTTATTCTAGGCGATTTAACAACAATTTTATTTTCTAATAATAATAATAATAATAAAAGTAATTGAACCTTCTTTCGTCTATTGAATACTGGAATCTTACATTTTTTGTAAGTAAAATCATTATATTCCACATTATAGTGTTTATTAACGTAAATAGGTTCACGTATCTGGTGTACATTTACCGGAGTCAGTATTCAATCATGGACAACTGTACGTTGCTTTTTCAAGCCATAAAAGTAAATATTTCAGCGGGGCATAATTACACAAGAAATGAAGCTGGATTTGGCGAAAGTAATATGATAGGCAATAAAATTATCGTTATATTTGAATGCAATACGTTCGGAAACGGATTGTTACAAGCAAATATGATTAATTGTTAAGAAAAGCTAATTGTAATTTAAAAGGTATCTACTATATATTTTAAAGAGTTTGTATGTCGTGCTGTAGTAGCTTCACTAAATCCGTTGAAATTCAACGGGAAATTCTGCTAGTAGTTCATATTTTAAAAAGATAAATAGACTACGCATTAGTATATGAGAATGTTTGTACAATGTATATTGTACGGATTTTTTTTAGTTATAGCCAATTTATTAAATTTGTGTGAGACGAATTAACGAGAGCAATAATAGGCCAAACTCCTTGAAGGACGGCTAAATTCGCCGTTCCTCCGGCCTTCTTATTCTCTCCCACCTTTAATTTTGTCCTCCTATCCGAGGCTTTAGGTCCTCTTAAGAGACCCATTTGTTCATTTTGGTGCATCTCTCAAAGGCTAATTTCGCAAGCGATTCTGGAGATGCGGATTTTCTCTCATTTCCCGTTTTTTCTTCACCTTAGCGCGGTCGTCGCCCCGTGGGATGAGTAATGGTTAATCTCTTTCACTCGATTCCGGTGGAAGGGAGAGGAGGGAAGGGAGGCGGGGGATAACCCATCCTCCCTCCCTACCTTTATCTATCCACATTCCATTCTCCCAGGATAGACTCCCTACGGAAAACACAAAACCCGTCTACCTCAACGGCACATCTCCTATTTCAAACTCGTTGACCTCCTCTCCTCTCGCCCTCTGCACCTTTGAAACCTGTCCTCAGCACCTCGGCGGGAATATTCTACGGGGGAATATTTAAGGCAGAGAGTAAAAGACGGGGGGAGGTAGAGGTTGACGGTGGGGTGAAGGCAAAAAAGGAGGGTGGCGCCGCTCCTTTTCGGTTATCCCCTTGACTTATGACCCCCCCCGGCGAGGCAGTGTCCTCGACGGTGTCTGAAGAAGGCTTTGCCTGGAATTTTCATATTGAGAGTCAGTTTTATTTCGCGGTGTTTTATTCTAGCCCTCGCGAGTTCCGTATCCCTCGAATCCTCAGATGTCCAAACTCCGTCCATAATTTTTCCCAGAGACCTTCTCCATTGACTCGACCTCTCTCTCTCTCTATCTATTTCTCTTTCTATCCTTAGCTCCTTTTTGCTTCCCGTCCGCTTTTTATCTTATTTAAAACTCCACAGAACTCTCTGCATGCCAACTCCATACAGCACAATGATATCTCACGGCTCGCGAATCTTATTATGTTCCTGAATCCCTCTCTCTTTCTCTTTCCATGTTTCTCACGCACACACACACGCACATTCTCTCTCCTTTTTTATTCGTCTCCTAGCTCAAATCCTTTAAATCTCCACTGCAAACGAATTTTTGTTCTTTCTATCTCGATTTTAATTTTGTTTAGACAGTGAACAACATCGATCATTCTTCTTAATTAGGTCCTTATGACCCACTACGTCGTTGTACATTTCGTAATGTAATATGCAACCAGGAATTATTTTAGAAATAAAACGGGGCAAAATTTTAAAAATATCTTTTAAAACTATTGCTTACACCATGAATTTCAATTACATGCATTTTTTTAAATATCCATCTTTTCTTAATTAGGTCCTTATGACCCACTACGTTGTTGTACATTTCGTAATGCATTGTTTAATGTGCAATCAGGAAGTATTTTATAAATAAAATGGGGTGAAATTTTTTAAATATGTTTTAAAAATATTGCTTACACCATGAATTTCAATTACATGCATTTTTTTTAAATATCCACCTTTTCTTAATTAGGTCCTTATGACCCACTACGTTGTTGTACATTTCGTAATGCATTGTTTAATGTGCAATCAGGAAGTATTTTATAAATAAAATGGGGTGAAATTTTTTAAATATGTTTTAAAAATATTGCTTACACCATGAATTTCAATTACATGCATTTTTTTTTAATATCCACCTTTTCTTAATTAGGTCCTTATGACCCACTACGTTGTTGTACATTTCGTAATGCATTGTTTAATGTGCAATCAGGAAGTATTTTAGAAATAAAATGGGGTGAAATTTTAAAAATATATTTTAAAACTATTGCTTACACCATGAATTTATTTCAATTACATGCATTTTTTAAAAATATCCATCTTTTTTAATCAGTTGTTTAGTAATGCTGCATAGCCATTAATTGTATTCTTTCCTAAAACTTATAAGGGGATATTTTCAAAAGTGTTGGAAAAGTACTAGGAGTGTTAGTTAACCGTAACTTTTAAGTATATTGAATTTCTTATTTCTTTGTATTTCAAGGTATATTAATTGATTGCCGTCCTTCTGTTTTCTATGAAAATCAACTCCACTGCAAAAAATATTTTTGAATTGAGTGGATTTTAATGTAAGTAAACTAATTTATTCTAAAATGGAATTACCAAAATAGGAACACTTTTTTATTGCGTTGAGAAAGACAAAATGAATTTTCTTCTTTTAAAAATATGAATGAAAAGCAAATTTCGTTTGAAAGCGTCCTATTAAGTCATAAGATACCAAGATATTTATTGAAATCGCGTGTTCGGTTATTTGCTCAACGGTCTTTCAGAGGAATTAAAGCTTGTTGGCGAATAAATTACTCCTACGAAGGCGTGTAAAGAGGAAAAGTTATGGAAAAGAGAGAAATGTACGATCAAATTTTTATATTTTAATCTACCGTATTTACGTTATGCCGAAGTTTTTCGTAGGTATTGCTGGCGACGCAATAAATTTCGCGATTGCCCTCGCACAGATAGTGTGCAGCGGTTTGGTATGACGCGTATCAAGTCTTTCGCCGAAAGAGCCGTATTCATTTTTTCCCCCTTCCCCTCCCCTCCAATATGTCCACGCAAGCTAAGTGTCTCCCGCTGCTCCCGGTCTACACCACACACACCCGTTCAGTCCTGGCGACGGACTTTTCGCATTTTTTACGTGCCGTGCGAAATGGAACGGAGTTCGACGGCAGTGAAGCAAAGCTTAGCAACGGTTAGTACGGCTTCCGGACGCCAGATGTCGGCACGGGAAGAATTTTTTTTTTGGGGGGGAGGGTGGCATAGAGAGAAGAAGATGGCGCATTGCGCTCGGGCGCCATCTTGGCCGAGCGTAAATAGAGGCGCCCGCATAAAATTCGGGAAAAATCTCGGGCTTATAAAAGTCTTCTTCTCCCGTTAAAACATGCCGTCTCACACATACGTCGAAGGAATATGGGCATCGTTTCGTTATTTTTCTTTTATTCTCCCCCCTCCCCCCCACCCCTCTACGCTGCAGTGATATCCCAGCCGTGCATACGCACACACGACTTAATACACACAACTGCGTATCTGCGCCGCTTCGTGTGACGGATGACTGTTCCCTCTCTCTTTCTTTATTTATTTTTTTAATGGCTGCCGTTTTTAATGAACCTCCCCCCTTTCTCGCCTGATTGATGGCTTTAGAGGGGCAAATATTATGTTGCCAGAAAGTGACTTGATGACTAGGGATGGATGGAGTGGAAGCCGGTTGCGCGGAACGATACAGGATACACAAATTAGGGAGAGCGGTGGAGAGGAGAATGAAAAAAAAAGAGGGAGTGCAAAGAGGTGGGGTGAGAGAGAGAGAGAGAGAGAAAGTGGGAGGATGGCGAACGGGATGGAGATAAAGAAGGAAAGGATGATTGTAGACGGGAGAACAAAAAACAGAGAAGAAAAATGGCGAGTGTAAGAGAGAGAGAGAGGGCAAGGGAAGAGAATGATTTATATTGTTAAAAGTGACACGGTAATGGGGTAAGTAGAGAAAGAGAGAGAAAAGTGAAAGGTTTCATACGGTTAATTCGATAGATAGAGAAACATTCCTATTATTTTCCTCCTAACGGTTTTCCTTTTATTCCCAGTTTAATCGTTTCTCCTTTTTAGCGTTTTTTATCCACTAATCTAATCGGAATGTCCGTTCGTCCGTCACATTTCCGTATCCGGTGAACTACTTCCACATCGTTCAAATTATAACAACCAAATTTTGAGGGATTTTTCGTGGCCATAAGTTCTACCCGCGGTTGAAATTTGAGACTCCAGGGGCAGCCTAAGGGAAGAATTGGGGGGGGGGGGGAATAAAAACTCCTGCCCTTAATATCTGATTCATGAGTTCTTTCAATACTTAGTCATTTTTCTTTTTTTCTTGTATTCTCCATTTATAGTCTGTTCACTTTCTTAAGTCTCTTGACCTTCATAGAGCAAGTAGCCAATCACGAACGTTTTCCCTTCCATCGCCCCTCACAACTTTCGCGCGGGAGGACAGATACCCAATCACGAACAGCAACAGCAAGGAAAGGGTGGTATAAATGGCAACGCAGACCGATGTGAACGCTTCGAGAGCAAGATTAACACTGAGTTCCCCCCACTACCATCCCAAACGAACCGTCTCCTATTGGCTGCTGCTAAGTGGCGTCTTCAAGGTCAAGAGACTTTAGATAGTGAACAGACTATAATACTATTACTGCGTTTATATCCTTCCAGTATTTTTCCTTTCTTAACTTTTCCTACACTTCTTCGATCCCTCCTGTTGTTTCTTTTGCCCAGTGGGCGGGGAAACGAAGTCCCGCGGGTCACATAAGGCACGGGAGAGCATTTTATGCGGTCAGAGAAGCTATTACGAAAGCCAACTCAATATAGATAATTTCACACACACACACATATATATATATTGGTTTAAATATTGGCCGGAAAATCTTTGCAAAGTGAAGTTACGACGCTACAGTATTATCGGTTATTGATTTTCACTGCAATAGTTCTTCGTATTCTTTCATGAAACTTCCGACGTAGGTACTGAAGCATTTGCGCTTGCTAATGTGACTAAGAACACGCATTTCCTAATTCAGACCGCCTCGTGGTAAATTTTGCCTACCTCTCTCTCCTCTTCTACCCTTCCAATTAATTTTAACCCCTTTTTTAAAAATTTACAATATAAAACGTTTATTTGGTCACTGTTTAATTAATGCTATTTTAGCGTGTTTTAACTAAATTCTCGAGTAGGTAGAACGTTGAAATTTGCTAGAAATGTTTAATTTGCCCATTAATACTCAATTATGAAAAGTAATTCCCGAAAAAAGACGCCAGGTTATAATTTTTTCCCCGTATGGTAAAATCTAAAAGGCGGTTTTTCTACGTGCAGGCTTTCATTCTTTTACAAATTTAAATTCGAAGAAAATTGAAAATGAATTTTGGTTTGGAGAATTTAAATTGCGGCGTTTAAAAATTCTTGCAGCGTGTGTTTATGTACGCATACATATATAAAACATCTCGTGGCAACTCTCATCAATCCGTTCCTCTTTCAAACCCCTTTGCTACACATTTACCGCCGTGTCCTTCCTTCCCTTTGCCTAAGCAAAGGCGCTATCTTTGCCTCCTATCTATTTCCTATCCTCGCATTTTTTAAATTTTCGAATATCCCTTGCCGCTTCCTCACCTTTATCGCCTCTGGGTTTCATCCCTTCTGCCTTACACACCCTTTCGCATTTTCCGCAGCTGTCTCGAGTTCTCTCCGTATTACTCGAAAGCTTCCTCCATCATCGCATTAATTTTGCAATGATATACAACCTCCGTCCCTCAACCCTTTCCGATCCTCTTTTGTCTTTCTACCCTGCTCGTATAAATTTCATCCTTTATTTTCCATTCTAACTTCATATCATATGCTTCCACCGGTTTTGTTTTTTTTTTAAACACGCAATTATTAAACTCGTGTCACTCGTTATACACTTTCCATATAGCACACACTCTCCATTTTGGGCTATACTTCCGTAACTTTTCCTTATTTTTCCTCCTAACCTAGGTATATGTGTCCTTTATTTTCCTTCTTTTTATTTCCCCTTTATTATCGTATTTTACTACTTACGTCATACTTTTTAGTTCCCACTCTTTCTCTCTCTTTTGAATTGGTTTCGCGCTTTCCTTTCTCTTTCCCTCGCTTTCTCTCCCACTCTTTATTTATCTATCTTCTCCTTCCTTTCATCCTCTTCCTAGGCTCACAAATATCCTTGGGTCCTCAAACCAGCTTTGTCCAAAAATATGAAAACGCGAACCCAGATGTTGTCTCGCCTCTTGGCACTGTCGCGCAGGTAAACTTTCTGTGTTATTTTTCCGAAAATATATCATTTTCATCTTTTTTTCCTTTTTTTTTCCAGCCTCGCTTTTTTATTAGTTAACCCAAAACTTTCTTCATTACACCCGTTTCGAAAATACCCCAAGTTGCGAAAGATTTTCATGTTAACATCTCGATATTTTGAGTTATGTTTAAATAAGTTGGGTAATTTGTGTGTCATAACTGTCCTCTGATAAACGCTTTTCATCCCGCCTTTTGGGGCTGTGTTATATAAAAGTTTAAGGCAAGGTTGGAGGGGCAGTATTGCGTCACATAATTTTTGTAATTCTTCCAAGTTAAAATTGCTAACTTCGGGAAGCATTGGAGATTGTGTGTTTCTAATAAAATGAAAAAATGACATACAGGCTTCGAAAATGAAATATTTTCACCTGTTTACTGATATTTTTTAATATATTATTTACATATTATATCATTGATTGAGTGATATCTGAAAAATATTTTATATAGTATAATACTTGCGCATAAGTTACGCATCATGTTTTGAATTTTCATGATAATATATAAATTTACCTCAACTTTTCCCATGAGGTTTTTTTTTCAAATTGGACGAGCCAGGAAAATTAAGATGGGACTAAAATATGCTAACGAATAGTTAAAATAGAGGATGAAAAAATTCAACGCGGTAATTGTTTTAATTATCTAATTTAGGTAAGCTTTTCCAGCGCTCTCTCTTTACTGCATGAAAATGAGAAATTTATCGGAAGACAAAATTATTATTATTATTGATGATGCTTCCATTCATTACTTTCTCATATACGAAGTATATTGAGAAACTATTGTTATGGCCAAACAATTCGTCCTCGAGATTTTTACGGAAATATACGTTTTAGGTGTAGCTGGGTCCGAAAATGAGGTTTTCGCAAAAACGGCTCTAACGATTTTGATCAAATTTCGTACAGTTACTTGAGTTTACGTCTTCAATAATACCAAATAGTTCATATTTCTCAAGAAATGAATATTAGTTTATTCTAGACAACTTTAACAATAATTTGATTTTCTCAAAAACGGCTCTAACGATTTTGATCAAATTTCGTACAGTTACTTGAGTATACTTCTGCATATAATACTACATACTTATTTACCAAAGAATGAGAATAAGGCTAGTTTAACCTTAGGCAACTTTAACAAAAATTGGATTTTCTAAAAACCGGCAGATACGATTTTCATTTTCTAAAGATAACTAAACGACGCATTAGTACCTATATGAGAAAGTTTGTACAATGTATGTTGTGCCGATTTTAAAGAAAATGTAATGGAGTAACGACACTAAAAATACCGTGCTAAACAGATGATACCATTGCGTGCATTTATTGGTATTATAAATACATTCTTCGTAGATTTATTATCTCCCGATTCTTATAAGATTTTATCTCGTGGTCCTTTAATATCCGAGGGAGGTAGAAAGCCACGCGGGCATAGCCGCAAGACGTCCTAAGACAAAGCCTCGAAAGATGGCACCACAAGTGACAGGCGCACCGCAAATAGCCTACTCCGTCTCAACCCCTCTCTCCCTTACTCTCCCAACCCTTTCTCCTTGTTTTCTCCCTTTGCCATCCCCCCTCTCCATGGTTACCGCCTCATCCCCATAAGCTCGACAGAAGACCTAGGTCCCACAGGGCCTACCTTCTTTCTTCTCCCCCCCTCCCCCACTCACCCCCCTCCCTCCCTCTTCCTTCCTCCGATCCCTTCCTTTCACCCCTTCCCTACGCACCTACCAGAATGGATTATTCGGAAACATCCCCTACCCATCCAACCTCCTACTCCGCACCCCAACTCAGCCTCCTGCTCTTTATCCTTCGGGGACGCTCCTCCTTGTCTCCTTATTCGCTTGCTCCTATTCTTCTCTCTCTCCCCCCTTTTTCCCCTCCTTCCCTCCCTCCCCCTCCCCCCCGTTTTCGTCGGGAGAATTCTCCCTTCCTGTGGAAAGAGAACAGTAAGTCCCTTCCCTTCTTTTTTTTTTTTTTTTTTGAAGGGACTGAAAAGACGGGACGTGTCGGAACTTCTAGATGGGTCTCGCATAGTACTAAGGAAGGAGGAAGGTTAGTGAAAGTGTGGGAGACTTACCCACGGGTGAGAACGACGTCTAGTCTCTAGGAAATTGGAGGGGAGGAGGTTTGGAGGGGGAAGGGTAGAAAGAGTTGGTGGGAGAGAGAGAGAGGGAGAGAGAGGGAGAAGACGAAGGAAAATATTTACCGTGTGTCGGGATGGTTTTTCTTGGACTTCAAATTAAGTTTCGCGCGCATATTACGGCTGTTTATCCAGTTGCGTGCGACGGGGTGAAATACAAGAAGCTTTAAAACGCAGGGGTGGAAAAGGTAGGAGGGTGATTCTAGGGACCGCATTGCCAGCGCGGAAGGAGGAGCAGACATAAAATAACTGAACGTTTGGGTGTTATTTTGTGATCGCACGAATCGATGATTTGAGTGGTGGTTTTCTTTTTTCGGAAAAACTCGCGCGTGCAAAAAATAAAATAAAACTGGCGTTGATATGGTGTGCCATCCGTTATTTATAAACTACGAAATGGGTATCATATCAGTTAGTAGAATAAAGGAACATTTATTCGCAGGCCGTTCGTTTATTATCGCTGCCTCTCGCTTAGATATGCATTTTGTATGGACAGATTTATTTATTTTAACATTTTCATTTTTGGCTTCGCGGTTGTTTATTCGTGTATTATGTTTAACATTGTATGCAACAGTATTTAAAAAAATTAAAATAAAAGAAATTATGAAATAAAATTTGCTCCAAGGCAATTAATCGAACGCTTTTCATTTACCGCTAAAACTCTAAACGTTTGATTATTTAGCCATATGCAGTTATCATATTCGATATTTTCCGTGGAGCTATTAAATTCGAAATCGGATACCAGATTTCATTACTTCTTTCGGATAACCGAGGATTTGATATTTTAAAATTTTACATCATTACTACCTGAGTTTCTAGAAAAATCTTTTTTATTTGGTTCTTTTCCTTGTTGTGCTATTATTACCAAAATTATAATAAATGTATTCATCCTCTGCGCTTTCTATTCAAGCTAAAAAACATTTCGTTGAATGGTTATATCTCTATCATTATACTTAATTTTGATTCTCATAGTGTAAGGTAGAGACGTCCCTGGGAACGACCGTCGTTACATTTATCGATTTACTCAGGTAATAGAAAGATAATTAAACTGGAAAATTACTGAGCGAGATGTTAAAAACCTAAAAATATTGTATTTTTATCATTTTCTATATGAACATAGCATTAAAATGCAGTAAATGGGAGTGAACAATTAAAAAATTTGTCTATTTTATGCATGAAAATTGAATGTAACTTTTGGCGCTATACGTTTAAATATTTTTTACAAATATGTCTCAATAAATGATGCTCGAACAATGAAGGCATTCGAACATTTAAATTCCGATAATGGACACTTATTGGTCTTTAGAAACTATCTTCTGAAATTTTCTATTGACTCCAAACATTTGCTTTAATTTTAAAATTTTAAAATACCTGTCGTATTTCTGTTTTTTCTTCGAACGTGACAAGATAATAACCCCAGAAAAAGTACCGTTGAATTAAAAAAAATCCTTCGGGTTCTATTAAAAAGAGGCCAGTTAAAATTGACTGAATGAACCCCTGCGAAAAATTCAGTAAAATGAAAACTGACTTTAATTTCCAAAAATCACTGTTTGGCTGCAAATAAAAACACGTGGAGCACCAATTCTGACAGCGATTACGTCGATTAATTTGCATTGAAATGCAGTTGGACATAAGGAATAGCAGTGAAATGAAGTGAGAAATCAATCCCGTTTTAGTGAATATTCAATGAACTCAGCCAATCGAGATATGGATCATCTTATCTTTCATGTTATGAGAGGTGGAATTGAAAAAAATTCATTACGCTGCCCTCGATGCACCAGTCTCTTGCCTTCTCCTTTTGATTCCCCTCTATCATGCACCTTCGATAAGGCCTCCGGATTAACGATACCTTCGCTATTTCGCAATCGGAATGCAAAATGAAAGCGAAAATCGAAAGGAGGCGCTTATTTGCGAGCCATCCGATCGCAATTAAAAGAGTAAAACGAACTAATCCGATTTCCCACTCCACTCAGGACTTATTTCGGACGGAAAACGAGGCTATGATTGCATCCTTCCATGGAAACCGTAAAAAATTTTAATTAGCGGAGTAGTTACGGCAGCGATATGACAAACATGCCGTTTCATGTACGGCGGTTGTCAGGCATTCCGTCATATTTAACGTTTTACGTAACATGTTCATTTGGAATGTGATTAGTAATTTACGAATCACTCCAATTCGAGTGTAGCTAATGAGATAAAATTCCTTTTGTATCGGCGAATTGAGATAATGATGGCGTCCGAGCTTAATTAATATTTATTTGGAAAAATGGAAAATTTAGTTAATATCAAATTTTTCAACTTGCCCAATTAATAGAATTAAAAAATGGTCGGCTGTTTGACCCATCTACTGCAACCATTGTCCCTGTTATATCTCTGAATGCAGCTAATTTCAACCTGTGTTTTATAATTTGAGTGACAGTGTAATTCCTATGGAAATTTCTATCTATGAATTCGATATTTTGATAAAGTTGGGCAGTTTCGGACATTAGCTGTAGGTTTTGCACGCTGTGTCAAATGTGTTCGGCTGAAATGTTTAAATCACCTTTACATTGCAGTTTGATGGTCCATACGTCGTTATCAGTTTCTCTAACCATATTTTTTGACGAGATAGATCTAGAGTCCCATCGATATATTTCACGTCAATTACGTTAATTCTTCTCACCCCTACCTTACGCCGAAAACTCCCTTAAAAAGAGACATCTCTCAATGGTTAATAACCTCGTATATGAAAAGGTGATGGACTGTTCACGTGGATTTCCGGAGGATTGACTTCTGGTAAGGAAAATGGATAAATTTACCTTTTCTATTCATGCTCACTAGCGAGAAAAATAAATGAATTCGACAGAATTTCACAGGCTATGGAATCGACGGCGAAGTAAAACAAAACAATGTGCTTTTTCACATATATTTTCTGTATAAATATATATATATATATATATATATATATATATACTATCTACGAAAATGCGACAACATCTGTCCAGCTGCATGAAGAGACGAGTGTCTTTAAGGCCGAAAAGGGAGTGAGACAAGGAGATACTATGTCCCCTAAGTTATTTACAGCAGCTCTAGAGGAAGTATTCAAAACGCTAGACTTGGAGGAAAAAGGCATAAAGGTAAATGGAGAATATCTGAGTCACCTGCGCTTTGCAGATGATATCATACTGTTCGCAGGAAGCCCAGAAGAGCTCCTTAGAAGAACTGAAGAGCTTGAGCAAGCAAGCCGAGAAGCTGGACTTAAGATGAATCTTAATAAAACAAAGGTTATGTACAACTCCTTCACAAATTCTGATATCAACGAAGCAGAACTCGGAGAAGTAACCAGCTGTTTACTTGGGTCAACTCATCACTACTGATGGTTCGCTTCTTGGAGAAATCAACCGGAGAGTGAAGATGGCATGGAGTGCTTTTGGCAAGAATGCGAACATCTTTAAATCAAATATTCCAGTCTTCCTAAAAAGGAGACTGTATGACCAATGTGTTCTGCCTGTTCTGACATATGGTTGTGAAACATGGACCATGAATGCCAGAATGATACAGCGCCTGCAAACAACACAGAGGGGCATGGAGAGATGCATGTTAGGGATCACCCGAAGAGACCGCAAGAGGAACGACTGGGTAAGAAAGAAGACGGGAGTCTGTGACGTGATTAGAAGAGTGAAGGTGTTAAAATGGCAGTGGGCGGGCCACATTGCTAGAAGAAATGACCAGCGTTGGACGTCCAGTGTCATGGAATGGATCCCAAGAAATATCAAGAGACCAAAAAGAAGACCGAAAGACAGGTGGGACAGAGAGCTTGTTAAGTTCTTGGGGCAAACTTGGAGGAGGGAGGCAGTTGACAGGGAAAACTGGAAGAGTCTGGGGGAGGCCTTCGTCCGTCAGTGGACTGAAAAAGGCTGATGATGATGATGATGATGATATATATATACATATATATATATATATATTCTCAGCGTGATAAGTGTATTGGTTTATTTTTTTGCACTCTCTCGTACCGAGAAAAAAGTAATTTACGATTTTACGTCGCGGTTCACGTTCTACCACTGCGTTGCTTTCAAGTGGGATCATATTTGTTGCCCTAAGAACGGTTGCGATTATTTCTTTAAATATCTTTTCGGGACGCTTCGATCGATCGAAGAACAACAATACCGTTCCGTTTTTATTTCTTTCGTCTAGGAAATGAAAAGGCGGATAACAAATATCTTCCGAAGTTTCGTGAGCATAATTCTTCACTCGTCCGCCCGAGTCACGTGAAAAACGCTCTCGAACTTCCTTTTTTTTCCCCCTACGGATCCAAATTTATTCTCTTTTTCGGAGAATCTTCCCCCTTAAGCTTTCGATTGCTTGGGAAAATACCTCCTCTCCATCGCCCGCTATTCCGTGTTTACCTTGGCGAGAATCAATCTTCTACATTCCCAGATCTTATTTTCTCATTGCGTGATCCTCCCGCCCGTTCGCTTTCGTCCATTTCGCTTCCACTTCCTCCCTCGAACTTTGTTTACTCTTTGCACTCTCTCTCTCTCTCTCTCTCTCTCTCTCTCTCTCTCTCTCTCTCTCTCTCTCTCTCTCTCTCTCTCTCTCTCTCTCTCTCTCTCTCTCTCTCTCTCTCTCTCTCTCTCTCTCTCTCTCCTCTTCCACCTTCTTTTCGCTATCTCCGGCTTCCATTCCCTCCACGTCCTCTTCTTCTCCTCTGCGCCCATCATTTTCCTACCTTCCATTTTACACCTCTTATCCCTCTATATATTAAGCTTTTCTCTTCTTCAAAATCCTCTTTGGAGAACTTTCTTAGCACGATTTCTAACCTTTTATTGATTATTTTTATACGCGTACGAATTATAGCATAACTTGACGGAGAGTGGCCTATTATCGGTGAATACCACTGATGACGGCTCATTTGCAACCTAAATGTACGTAACGTTTGCATCAATTGTTTTACGGCCATGGACTATATCCAACTTGCCGATTTGATTTCAGATATGTCGTAATCGATAATATTCTATGTAATTCGTCATAAATCAGTCAACGTGTGATGAAAAAGATTAAGATATCAATTTATACATCTTTCCTTTCTCTGGTTTCAGCCGCGCAATTCATTTCGCTATTCCGCGAAACGGTGACTTTTTTCAAATTCATTTGTTTTCTAAAATTTCCAGAAGTGAAGAAGATTCTGCGTGATTCCTATCTTATACGTCATGACGCGCAGTTTGGCCGAGATCTCCCGATTGAACTTTCCTCTGAATCAGTATTTATTTGCCGAGAGCATGTCTTCGGGTCAACTCCCGACTCGAGGATGCCACTGTGAAACTTGACTGCGCATAAGAAGAGAATAAGAAAAATTGTTATTCGACTCCTCGAAGAAGCGTAAAAAAAACCCGAATAATCCGCCTACGGCCAGAGGCTTGAAGCTTTTTTTTACGAGGAAAATATGAAAAAATAACTTTCCCCGAAGACTTAATGCAATCTCACGAGAAGGGGAAGTGCCGCATAAAAATCATCGCGACGGGGTAAACGCTGGAGTAGAAGGGGGAAAACAAACAGCTTTTTGGAAGTTCTGGAAGCATAAAGGAAAAGGTCGGATGTTTGAGTTCCACTGGGTGATATCACATCATCTTTTAGCTGCAGTTTTTCAATAAAAAGTGCGAGCATTAATGGACTCCAAGACTCTCAAACGTAAGAGGAAGGAAAGCTAGCATATGGTGACGAGTAAAAAAGCATATTGGACGAGATGGACGCGTCATCCGCTATGTCGACCGAACAGAATCCTAAAATTCGACGCGAAATGAGAGAAAGAATTAAATAATGAAAACGACAAACATTTCACGGATACGTAAATTCGAAAAATGAATCCCAGCTGAGAATGAAAAGAGATTGTTGCAATGTCAGGTTTATTTCTCTGGCTATTACGCATAAATATATTATTTCGTATTTTTCTAATTCATTTTATCAATAGCTTATTAATGAAAACAAATTTCCTGTCGCCGCAATTTGTTACGTACTAATTTATTTCGAAATTCCCTTTTATATTTTTCTATCTTTCGATTTTTTTCTGTAATAATCTTTTCGCCTTACTCTTCCTCCGATGTTTATCGTTACATGAACACGAATTCCTTCCGTTAATAGAAAGGAAGGGGAAAAATGTTTATGATATTCCTTAATATTGTTAAATAATGCACTTAAATTAAATATGATTTACTGGTAAGGCATTTATGTGTCAGTTTAAAGTTTCATTCATTGTGATTATTTTTAATCAGGAACTTTTCTATATTATATATTTTCTAAATAAAAATTCTTTCCTTTTTTCAGTAATAGGTATCCGTTATTCATCAAGGGATTTGAGAATCCTTAAATTGCACTTCCTCCGAAATTTATCAATCCTAACTCTATGAGAAAATTGTTTTTTTTATCGTCTTTCTGTTTTATCTTCGAGCAACATTCAACCGAGAAAGTGCGTGTGAAAATCAGGAGAAGATTGACAGGGTCTGCCATTCATCGTAACTCCCTCTTATCTACAACCTATCTAGTAGACCGCCCTATTCTACCTCTCTTATTGATTTCGCCCCTTTATACATTTCCTATTTTTTTCAATATTCTTCTTCGCCTCTTCATCTCCGCGCCCTTTCCTTTCGCATATAGCATAACTTAATGCCTCATGGGTTCTCTCACAGCCTCTCCATCCCGTAGCTATTTTGCCTGACCTTGAATTTCTTCTTAAACAGCCGAAACGCCCCGTCTCAATCGCTGCTTATTTTCTTTTTGGACTACCTTTATGAAACTCTCGTTCGAATGCTATCCAATCTTTTCCTTACGAGTTGCATCACCAGTTTGGAAGACGGTTCCATTGTCATGACTCTTTTTTATCGGGCATTATTTCCGCCGCCATATTGAATTTAACACACGTATTCTTTCGTGAGATGTTTCTTGATGATGAAAATAGTAGTTAAGTTCCTTAATTTTATCGACACAAAACTAAGTTCGCGAGTTTTCTTGTTAGCGTTCTTAGACATCGTTAACGTTTTCATTATCTTACTTCATTCCTGATAGGAGACGTTGTATTTCTGAGAATTAATGGCACGATTGTGACAACCAAAGCGGAATGCCTTCAAAATAAGAGAAAAAACCGAAGAGGCCCAATTCACTTCCTTCTCGTGTTGCCCTGTGGTATACTTCACTATCTCCAGTGTATGGGTCTTATTTCTTGATGTTGCCTTTATGCGGCCAGCGCGTTTCCATCCCTTAGACTCCAAACACGTCTCCACCATCCCTTTTTCCCTTCTTCTTTCCATCCACGGATCCCTATCAACTCATACCACCTCCTTAAACATCCTCTCCCCCCTCTTTCTCTCCCCCCAAACCTCCTAACACCCCCTCCTCCCCCCCGACCGCTATTCTACCTGAAATTCCAGCTATCGCATATGTTAGCACACTGCCTCCCTTTCATCCGAGAGGCTGCTTCCTCTGTAGCCCAATTGGCCCTCTCTTTTCCGCCTCCTTGCAATTCCTCCAGCCTACTATCTTCCTCCCCAATCCCGCTTTCCCCGTCTCTTTCCCTCCCTCCACTCCTCCTTCCTTTTCTCCTAAAACGCCGTCCCACTCCAGAAAATACCTCCGTGCAAACGCTTCACCAACTGCTTCCGCTTCAGACGTGGGTTGCATATGAACTCGAGATTATCCCGGCTTCAAAACCCTTATTCTTTCTCCTCCTTTCCCATCCCCCTTCCCCTCCACTCCCCTCCCATCTCCCTCTCCTCGCCTCTTTTCCCACCAAAAAGCATCTCATCCTCTTCCCTCTTAACGCCTGATGAAACCATTTCCGGAGACTACCTGGAGAAAGTATAACTCGATAACTTATTGCGAACGTAGGTACTGAATGCCTTTTTCGGAAGGTGGATTTTTTTTCGCTACAGGCTTATGTGTACCGTGCATCGGTTTCGGTGCGTATGGTGTATTTTGAAAGTTACTAAATTCTTGAAATATTATGGAGATTCGTGAGGAGGAAAACAAACTAGAAATACTGCGATGTAATCACACTAAACCAGATGATAAATGAAAAATTAGAAGTCACTTTGAAAATCGTTCTAGTTTTCATAGGTAGTGGAAATTTATTCGGGAAAAATTGAATGAATTATGAGGCATCATTAAAAAGGGATAAACGTTGACCGAGAATTACATTATGCAATTATTTGCAGCTTTAGTAACATATTGAAAATTTAGACGAAAAATATCAAATGATATAATTTGTAGCAAAATATTAGTCCAACTTCCATAAACCGGCATTCCGTAAGCCTGCAACTCTCCTAATCCGGCTTAGTCTCCGAGTTCGCCTTGTTTCCCGTGAACCGCAATGTTTAGAACCGTCGATCGCCAAGTTCAATGCATTATTTTTTAACTCCTCAATGGATTAAAGGATTTGAATGTGATTTCCTTTATTACCAACTTTTATATTAACTTCGCTATATATATATATATACACTACGGAAGAGGAAAGGTAAATGAGGATATTTAGGGCAATTAGATGTTGAGGGAAACCCAGTGAGCACTTACCGGAAGGAGAGACACATCTGTAGATGTTATTGGAGCTTTCGGGATGATCCCTTCGTCAGCACAATAGAGACAAATCTGTGTATATATGCACACACAAGTTTAATGCCCGTTGAAATATCAACGAGAGAATCTAGATAGATAGATTATTAATATTTGCATTTAAAATAATTAATACCACACTTTTACATATGAAACATTTCTAGTGAATAGTCTGTTGTCGTTTAGTCAATGCCTTTGGTTTTTATTTTCGGCTATAAAATTCTGATATTCTTCTCCGACCTTGTTCTCGTCAATGCTACAATTCATTTGACTTGTACTCTCCGCTCCTCATCTACACGGGCAATCCAATGAGCTTCCGCATCTCTTTCTCTCTCTTTCCTACAATACTCTTCCTTTGATCTCTGGTTCCTCTTCCTTTCTCTGACAACTGTAGCCGGGCTAATAGCTCTCCTTTTCACTGGTCTACTCCTTGGCATTTTTAAATTTTCTATGATTTTACAGCAATATATTAGAGCAATTACATGATCACAATGTCATAGAGTTACTCAATGCTAGTTTAATATCGCTGTATATTCAAAGGGGAAAAAATTTAATTCTACCTTACCTTAGTTCCAATGATTATCGTTGCACCTTTGAACTTATCTTCATCGCATAATGTCTTCAAAATATGTGCATGGGGAAGACCTCTTTTTTGAAATTCGATTGTGTAAATATATGCATTACATACTCCAAGCACTCCAATAACTGTTAAATCTTCAATCAATGCATTAAACTTAAGTGTGAAAACTCTTGCGACTAAGTCTGGTCGGCCACAGGGTTGCTCTCCTGAATGGACATTATTTTTGAACATTGTGGATTACAGGTAAATGTTACATGCGAGGGCGAGTCAATAAGTATCCGCAAAGTGCTCATAGTTTTTTGTTGAGATTGGCGCCACTGCTGAATGCATGTGCAATATTTAGCATGAAGCCTCTCTGTTGTTGTAGTGGCATATTTGACCTTGGCCATGCAGTTGAATTTCAACAATAGCAGTGTCATAATGGCCGGAGCGGCTTATCACATGCAGCAAAGAAGAGTAGAATGAAGTCATTCGATTTTTGTGGGCTGAAGGTGTAACAGGTGCAGAAATTCATCGAAGACTATCAGCGAAGTATAACAGCAGCGATTTTCGACAGCGAAGTGTGTACGAGTGGATAGATATTTCAAAAATGGCCGAGCAAGTGTCACAGGCGAACAACGATCAGAGCGCCCGTTCACATCAACGACTGATGACAACATTGAAGAAGTCCGCGCACTGATTCTTGCCAACAGAAAGGTAACTAAGGATGAAGTGGCAAACCACCTGCAGATTAGTCGGCCTATGAATTTATCCACAACAGACTTCTCTTCCATAAATTTTGTGCAAGATGGGTTTCCAAACAACTCACTGAACAGCACAGTCATATCCGTTTGGACATTTGTAACCGACTTTTGTACTGGTATCAAGAGGATGGTGATGCCTTCCTGAATCGCATTCTCACTGGTAACGAAGCGTGGGTCCACCGCTATGAACCGGAGAACAAACATCGGAGTATGGAGTGGAACACCCTACGTCCCCCGTCAGAAAGAAGTTCAAATCTCAGCCGACTGTGAAAAGTGATGCTTACACTTCTCTGAGATTAGCAAGGACCAATCTTTAAACATTAGCAGTAAAGGAGTATGATGATAAACAGTGTACGCAACAGTGATATGCTGCGTGGTGAGCTGAAACCAGCGATTTGTAGTAAATGTCGAGGAAAACTGCCCCAAGGTGTCGTGTTGTTGCATAACAATGTCCGTCCCCATAATGCTGTCCACTAAGTTGAAACATTCCAGCAGCTATGCTTTGAGGTTCTAGCACATCCACCATACAGCCCTGACCTTGCCCCGTCAGACTATCATCTGTTTGGACTCCTCAAAGTTGCTTTAAGAGGCCGTCGTTTTGCCAACGACAGTGAGCCAAAGGAGGCGGTGCATAGGTGGTTTGCCGCTCGGCCGAAAACATTTTTTTTTCTGAAGGCATACGAAACTTTGTGCAAAGCTGAATCAAGTTTGTTGAAAATCAGAGTGACTATGTTGAAAAATGATGAACTTGTGAATTCTGTATTGTTGTTATCTAAATTAAAATAAATACATTGCGGATACTTTTTGACTCAACCTCGGATATGTCTGGAGGTCCAAAATGCGAGGCAATGGCCACAGCATCACGGTATCTTTCTCTCACATTGCGAGGAGAACCTTGAAATGTGGATGGTAGAATTATTGCCTCCCAGCAGCAACACCCGCATTTTCTGCAGCGTGAGCCACATGATCCATTAATCCTTTGTAACATTTTGTTCGTAAATGGTCTTGTTTCTTCCTAATGCAATTCAAATCGTTGACTTCTACTTGTAAATAAGATTCGACAATATGTTGTTGAGTTAAACGTCCAGCACTGAGTATTGGATTAAATGTATCACGAATGGCTAAATGATACTTAAAAATTTCTTGTGCAATTCGCACTTATTTTTCGCTAACTTTATTTTGACGAGCAGTTTTAAGCGGCGTTTTTCAATTATTTATGGTATCAATGCATAAATAAACTGAAGAAGCTGAGATTACGTTGAAACTGTCAAAATCGTAATTCTGACACCAATACGTATACTCACCAAAAGCTGATTTTCTCAGTTATCTTCCACAATATCCGTTTTATGCGAGATTCCAGAATTTTGGAAACACACGATATGTACCAATTTACCATATAATAAAACGCCCCGCGTACCTAAACTTTTTTGTTTATTACCCAATTATTGAAACTTATGTTTAAATAACATTCTTTGCATTTAATTTACTATATTACAATGTATAATATAATGAAGAGATGGGCTAGGCTTAACTTTAGATTAGATACCTCCCGTAATCCGGAAAATTCTCGGTCAGGTCCCAAGGTTGCCGGATTAGGGAGGTTCAACTGTATTTCAAGGCAAAAATCGATACTCTTCTGCAATTTCATCGGCTCTGACGACAGATGTAAACTTAATTCTGTTTCGCGAAGACCCAACCAAGGCTCAAGCATTACAAGTTGAGAAATTGGGTCGAAAAAAAACTTCAACGTTAAAAGTTCTGCACGAAAGAGCCATGTGAGATCGAAATTAGAGGTAGACGGATAAAAATAGGTTAAGCACCGTAGAACAGGAGCTCGCGAAACAGGTTCTCTTCTGATTACAACGTGCACGAGAAAATCATATTTTCGTAATCGTAAAAAAGGCAAAACAAAAGAGGCACGGCTACGTAGTTTTTATATCGGCTCAGCCATTGTTTCGTGCATCTGGATTTTAGGATACACGGTAAGGGATAAATCCAGATACGAAACAAAATTTCTTCCACCAGACCGGATATTGAAAAGAGAACATTGGACATGAAGTTCAAAGACAATAGAAAGCCCACGAGAATGTACAATGAAATATGAAATTAATATTAAGGAGAGGAGAACACTGAACTCAATTTAGATGGAGAAATTCATATGGAAATAGGTAATCAGACCTCCTGGAAGAGCCCCCTTCAATTATTAAGAGAGAGGTCCCCGAGGTGAAGAGGGAAGAGGAGGTGCTATAGGAGAGAGGTGCTAAGAAAAATCGACCTCGCTCCTTAATTGCTTAATTAATAGCCCTTTATGCCTTACCCCGATTTATTTCCCTTTTTTTATTCGAATGTTCTACATCAATCTAACATTGTAATAAACGTATTAAAGTTATTTAATCGCAAAAATAAACCTAATTTTTAATAAATCTGCAAGAATTTTTAAAAATATACGTTATTACTTTGATTTTAAAACATTCACCCCATACGCTGTTATTTTTCTCTATTTTTCTTTGTCATGGCATGAGAACGGCCAACGAATAAAATATAACAAGATTTTTAATCAAGGCTTAATTTAGGTGGGGATATTTTTTAATTTTTTTTCTTAATTATTTGAAAAAATCATTCGGCACGAGAACCGTTATCGCCTTTTCATACGTCATATCGATTGATCGATAAAAGTTTCTCGTTTTTTTATTCCTTCTCGCAGATTTCCCGATACGCTTCGAAAATTCCCCGACCATGTTCCGCAATTATTCCCAAAATATTTCCTTTGACTGAGCAGATGATCGCGTGCCGAATGCATTTATCAGCTGATTCACCCGTGTCAGATTTTAATTATAATATTATAATACTATTAGTAATTATTAATAATGATTAATTTACTTCTGTTTCTTTCTTAAATTCGAGTACCGAAGTACTTTGTTAACTTATTGTTAATTGTATTATTTTATATCACACCTCCTTTATGCATTTATCGTTCTCTCTCTCTCTCTTGTCAATTTTCGCATTTAATTTGTTCCCTATTGGATTGCTGATATTTTATGCGAGTAACTTTTTTTTAAATATTCATATAGGGGTTTCACCAGAAAAGCGCTTGTCTCAAACGAATTGTAGAGAAAACAAAATATACATATTGCGCTAATTTCTAGGATAGGGGTTATATTTTGAGCCCCATGCGATTTAATAAATGTATTTCGTTAATTTCTAAAATTAAGCTTATATTTTGAGTCTCATGCAATTGACGTACAATTAATTATTCTGTTGGTGCAGTTATATAAATCCTCATTTATTATCCACCCATGACCTCTGCGGGGGAGCTTATTATGATATTTTTCATCCCCACACCATCAGACGAACGATATTTATAATCTATCAAAAAATATGCGCAATAATACTTAAGCCTCCGCAGGTCAAGTTCCGACGCATCGACTTTCTGAGTTACGTATTTAATCTTTCTTCATATTTTTTCCACGCGTCCCAAATTTCTCAAAATTATTTCGAATTTGCTCAAAACTTGCTTCGAGTAGGGAAAATAAAAATCCCTCCTCCACATTCCCGGAAAACCGAATCCACAGCCAAATGACTGGATTACTCCAAAGCAGCTCCTTATCTGGAATGGAGGGGAAAAGGCGGAGATCGAGTTTCTCTAATGATTTTTTCTTCTCCTCTTCTCCAAAAGGAGGAAGTATTTCCTCTCTCTTTCTCTATCTATCTTTTCCTCGTCTTCTTTTTTTTTTTTCGAGGATTAAATGGAGCCATCGAGGAAACGGAGAGAAACCGTAAGGTACTCATCGTAACCAGGGGTAAGAGCGTTACCATTCTGAAGCCGAAACCGTGCCTCAGAGAATACGGATGTGGAAATCTCATTTGGCCCACCTTAAGAGAGGGAATGGGGATGAGAGGAGGATGGGAGTAGGGGAGGATGGGAGAGGGGGGGGGGGGGGAAAGAGGAGGAGGTGGGGGGGAAGGGAGGTTGAAGGGGTGGGATAGGAGGAAGAGAAAAAGGAGTAAATATAGATTCCCTCGCTTCTTTCCCTCGTTCGGGATGAAGAGGTTCTCAGATTAATGAAGAGAATCATAGAGGAGTATGTGAAAACTTCATGGACTGCTGGACCAACGGGGAGGGGGAAAAATGAGGGTAAAGGGGTTTCTAGATTGCAGTTCGAGAGAGATGGAGGGGGGAAAGGAGAAGGGACAAGTGAGAGGGGTGCGATAGAGGAGAGGGGGAAGCAGAGAGAGAGAGGAGGATACGAAAGCAGAAAGAGAGATGGAGAGAGATTGTATGGTAAAAGAGGAGGAGAAAGAGTTAGTGGTTGAAGAAACGAGTGAGAGAGAGGAAGGAGAAAATGGTGAGAAAGGATAATGGAGAATGCGTAGGGGAAATAGAGAGAAATTGAGAAAAAGGATGAAGGGGAGATGACCACATTGTCTGAAAGAGATGTGCGGAGAGAGGGAGAGAGAGAGAGAGGCTGAGATGGAATAAGATTGGAGCGGGATCGGACGTGAAGATGAAAGGAGGAGAAGAATACAGGGACTAAGAGGGAGAGGGAAGGAAAATGGCGACCAAAGTAAATATATTTGGTGATTTCGACGCCAGAAAGATGGCAAACTGAAGTGGAGGTAAAAGAGAGAGAGAGAGAGAGATTTTGCAGGAATAAAAGGAAAGTAAAGTAGTAAGAGGAGACAAGGAATCGTTTAAGGATGATGGGTGTAACATGAAAGGGAATATGTCGCCTTGGAATGGGGAAAAATCGCGAAAAGTGAACGTGTAAAGTTTGCCTGAACGCGTATGTGCGTGTGTGACCACGCGTTTGCTTGCGTTTGTTTATTCCAGAGTTTTCGAAAGAGATGGGAGAATTCAAAGAGGTGAAAATAGTCTTCAAAAAAGAGAGGATATTCAGAGATATGAATAAATTGCAAAGCAATTACAAGAATATTAGGTTTTAAGTTATACTCTAAGTAATGAATAAAGGAAATTACCAGGGTCACAAGTGTAGACCGCAGCTCATACTTAAAAAGAGAAATTTCTGCAACTTACAGACTTGAATATGTTAGAATAGGGTAAAAATACGATTATTTTTTGGGTATATAGAGAAGAAATGAATTTATGTACAAAATATAAAGAACAGATATATATTATTTGCAAAAACTCAATTACGGTTTCGTAGACACTCATTTCATTTTGAAGTCAAGATACTTTTATAACTATATTATAAATGGTACAAATATATACCCGCTTGTAAAAATGTTCACATCCGACATATTTTCACGGGCCGAGAGAAGTAATCAAATCTATTTCGGGCGTAAAATAAAATAGAAACTATTTTCTGATTGAGTTTGAGAATAAGTCGTTCCTTGATTTTTACTTTCTCATACGAAGTATCGAGAAAGTATTGTTTTCTCGAAAAAATTCGACCTCGAGATTTTTACTGAAATACACGTTTTAGGTGTCGCTGAATCAGAAAAAGTGGTTTTCTCAATGCCGTCTGTCTGTCTGTCTATTACTGGCTCTGGAGCCTAGACGGAAGAACAAAAATGAATAAAATCTCGTACTTAGGCATTTTATCATACTGAGCAGAGTATACATAGAAATGGTTGACATTGATCAATAATTAGGAGTAGTTTATTCTACGCATTTTTCACAACAATCCGATTTTCTCGAAAACGGCACTAACGATTTTGATCAAATTTCGTACAGTTACTTGAGTTTACGTCTTCAATAATACTGTATAGTTCATATTTCTCAAAAAATGAATATAAGGCTAGTTTATTCTAGGCCACTTTAACAATAATTTGATTTTCTCAATAATGGCTCCAACGATTTTGATCAAATTTCGTACAGTTACTTGAGTATACTTCTGCATATAATACTACACACTTCATATTTATCAAAGAATGAGTATAAGGCTAGTTTATTCTTGGGCAACTTTAACAAAAATTGGATTTTCTAAAATCAGGCTAATATGATTTTCATTTTATAAAGATAACTAAACGACGCATTAGTACCTATATATGAGAAAGTTTGGACTATGTATGTTGTACCGATTTTTTGAAAATGTAGTTAGGTATGTTGCAAGAGCATGTATAATATGATCCCGAGTTTGACATTTTCTTCAGTGTCATAATTATCGTTTTGCAGAAGATTTCACATACTTGAGACAAAGATATTATCAGAAATGGATACATTAAAAAAATCACAGCATTCTTGCATTATAATGAACGAAATGAGAAAGCATCATTAACGTAGTGATAATTTTCAAACAATAACGATAAGGGTTAATTAATGTGTGTTCTGTTAACATATTTTAAAGCCTTTCTTTTTATCGACGGATACCTTTTGGGACAATTTTCCATTATCTTTATGAAAAAAAAGCGTCAGCTTCTCGAATTTTCTCCGCCGGCTCGTATTAACGAATCAGCTCCGCCTTGCTGCATGCGGAGGGCTTTAATCAAGAGCGCAGGTGGATATCATTGAACAGCAAGGCGGAGTTTCCCCTCAATTCAAAAGCATCGCCCAAAACTGCTTTGCATTTTCGCGTCTTTTTAAGGCAAACCCTTTTCAAGGAGATCCCTCCACCCCCTAGCGTCTTTCTCCAGAAGCTCCTCGTGGATCAGACTTCCTAGTTTAGCATCTTCTATCCTTCCTCCTTTCTTCTTCTTCTTCTCTCTCTCTCCCTCTCCTCGGTTCTCTCCAATCTCACTTCTCCATTGCTCGCCTATTGATCTATCTTTCTCTCTAGTTCTCCATCGTTGTCTTTTACCTACCTTGCGCAAAGTTCGCCGTCTTCTTTTCACTCATCTCTCACTTTTTAGGCGTGTTTCGCTTCCAGCGTGAGCGCCTATTGTCGTCGGTCTGTCTGTCCGTCTGTCTGTCCGTCCGCATGTTCGTTCTCGGCTTCTACCGAACGGATTTTCATGAAATTTTATTCTAAGGGCTTACAATCAAAGATGATAATAAAATCACAGAAATGGATCACGTACGTCAATCAGATATACCACTTTAACTGGTGACAAAAAAGGAACTTTCCGTCATATCTCGTAAAATATTGCTCATGTCAAAATATTTTTCAAATAAAAGTTGTAGAACTGGTAAAGAAGAGTATTTACTTTCCCATACATTTTTATCGTAGGAGTGGCCGTTATTGAGAAAATCAAACAAGAATGTCTTATATCGAGTTGAACTTGGAAAATTTCTTGCATGGTTACTTCATTGTTGCTAACATAAACAATCTCACAAACAAACGTTTAATTTCCTTAGGTGTGCATGTAATATGATTAAATAGGAAGAAAATGGATTATTTATGATGAAGAAAAGAACTTTAAACGCAATTTCCCTTACGTCCAGGTATATCATTTCTTTCAAATACTCCATTGCAAACGCGCCCATTTGTGATACGTTGTACACTTTCCTAACTTGTTTTCTCTGTTTCTCAGTTTTTCCTTCTCCCTACCTCCTCCTAACTCTTCTCTGCGCTTTCCTCCACCGTCTATTTACCCATTCTTTCTGTTTCATTCTTCGCGAGGAGCACTCTGGGTAATTTGAGAGAGCGGAGACAATTCTTTCCGGAGAGGGTGCATGGGAAGGGTGCGAAAGAGTGAGAGGCGGTTTGTCCGTCGCTAGGGAGACGGGATGTTGGAGCACAATCACTCTCTCTCTCTCTCTCTCTCTATTTATCTCTTTGGCTTGTCCCCTTCTGAGTCATTACGCAGGAACAGGAGTCAGTTTCTTTGCAACTCAAACGGGGTATCTGATTCTCCCAAAAACCTTGACACTTAAACGTTTTTTTTTAAAACTTCGTTCGCCTCTTTTCTCTAGCCTCGCTTTAATTCAAGTCTGACGACCGAAAACCTCGATTAAATTTTTACTTTTATGTGGCAGTTTCTCGACTCCTTTTCTCGCTGTGCTTCGTTCGGTAAATGATTTTTTATTGCATTCAATAAAGTCGCAACACCAAAAATACAGCAGCATATTTAAATTCGATTATGTCGAGTGTATTTAGCGTTATTTTTTATATCAGGGGTTCCCAACCTGGTGCTCGCGAGCACCGCTGCGCTCTTTGGAACTCTGGTGGTGATCTTTGACAGCCTGGCTGTGCTCTCTACGACGCTTAATATCACATTTCTTAAATCCGATGATTTAATTTGTTCGTTTGATTTCTTTCTAAACGTATTCAAGATCTTTAAGAATAACTTTGAAGTTGGTTTCATTTTATTCATTACCATTATTACTCTTGCGGAATTGTAATGGTGCTCTTTCGATATACTAGGATACAATTGGGTGCTCGCTTGATATTCTAGGATATGACTTGGTGCTCGCGACATCGAAAATGTTGGGAAACCCTGGCCTATATCATTCGGGATTATTTTTTTTTAAATTCAGTTGTAAATATTATTAAATGGAGATGTTAAAGTTATAATTTATGGAAATTGTTCCCGAATCAAATTAAAATAAACACAATTATCACTTTTTAAAATTTTTATTTTACCTAGGTTTCGCCTAGTTAAGGCATCTATGTTTAGAACATCTGTATCAGGGTTCGGCAACCTTGGACCCGCGAAGCGTTGATGAAAAAGTGGTCGGTAAAATTCACTATAGTTTATTATTTTTCAGTAAAATTATAACAAATTACCAAATATAAATTAATATGACAGTTATTATAATAAAAATATTCGTTAATCTTTAAGTAATATCAGGTACTTAGCAATTACAAACTGTTACAAGTACCATTGTACATAAAGATATTTTGAAAATAACAAAATACGAAAAATGAAATAGGCCTCAATTCCCATATGCATATTCAGGTGGAAATGTAGATAGGTGACGAAGAATGGGGAAGCAGGTAGGTATGCCGGTAGCCGTGATCTCAATATTGGGGAGAGAGGAAGGCCACAGAGGGAGGTTAGGTGAAATCTAATAATTTTTTTGGAAAAGCAAGCAGTTTTGAACCTTTCGGAAACAGTTTCTCTTAGCTCCCACAGCAGGTTCTCTTTGATGACGTCTTAATTAGGCCGTAGAGGGAGATTAGATGAAATCTAATAATTTTTTGGAAAAGCAAGCAGTTTTGATCCGTTCGGAAACAATTTCCCGTAGCTCCCACAGCAGGTTCACTTTGATGATGTCTTAATTAGGCGAAACCTTGGTTGTGTTAAAATCCAAAATCGATGTTATTGATCAATCTTTCTTTATTATCCAAGTCGCAAATACGAAACCTATAAAGTTGCATCGAATACTTCCGTGCCGTTTGCTGATTTTCGTTTTAATACCTCGTATAAGTTTATACACTGTGGAATTGTACATATTTCAAAAGTAAACATAGCTTTCTGAGAATATTCGGCGAAATGTGATTCCAAAGCGGAGTTATATTATAGGCGCTAATTGTCGTGTTTTGGAAGGCACTTGTGCTGTCTTAGGGATTGTAATCGAGGCGAGTTTTTTTTTAATGACCCGAAAGAGAAATGGACTACAACTTTGCCAATGGAAAATTTGAGAGTTTCAAAGTATATCTTGTAAATCATAACAGGCTAAAATTACGTGGAACATACTTTAAAATCGGAACATCTGTTATGTTACGGAAAAAAATTTAAAAACTTCTTTTTTAGACGTTTTTAAATCCCCAATGCATTGATGGAAAAATAAACTGAATAGGTAAAATCCTAATGCACGTGTAACGAGTTCCGACCTGAATGCGATCACAACGACGTGAAACAAAAGAAATACGCGGATTATGTATCGATTCAATAATAGTTCCACGAGTAATAACAAATAATGCGAAAAATGCTCTCATAGCGCTGAAAATTCCTATCCCAAATTCGTTATATACGAATTAAAGAAGACAAACCGATCCGAAAGTATAATTCATACACACACAAACCCCTTCACGCGCGCACATACACAAGGGGTGATCAAAAAGTAACAGAGCTGTTGAAAAAAACCAACTAAAACAGTTTGTTTTTCATGAAATTTATTTACTGCTATTCAAATGTTTTCCTTCCGCAGTGCTGCACTTATACTATCATATCAAAGACATAAAAAAATCCCTATTTGATAATTAAGGGAGTGTACCCTTAAAAGCATTGCGTAACTCATTATCGGAATCATCCATTCGGCACCCCAGCTCAGGATCGTATTGCGGAAACCGCGATCCGTCACAAATAACAACTCCATTAAAAAAAAAATATTTCTCGAAGTTTTACACGAAGGTGTTTCGGGATGCATATATTGCAGGGGAACTCGCGCATACTGTGTGGCGCAAGTATCAGAGGAAGTAGGTGCTTTCATGGTGGTATGAATCAGGGGCACATTAGTGAAAGGTGGGCTGCGTGAATTCAGGGGGAATTCTGTGTAAGTAGAGTTGTATACTTTAAGGGGCCAACCGGTGCATGGTGTGTGGCATAAAATAAGGCGACGTCGTTATAAGTTTGGTAGTATACATTTTAGGGGCAATCAAGTGCAAGTCGGGTGGCATAAAATTAGTGAAAATTTTGTGTCAGTTTGGCCGTATATGTTTTAGGGGATATTTAGATGGGTAGATAAAATGAGGGATACATTTGATGCGAGTTTCGTGGCATGAGTTTCAGGGGAAAAGGCTCTTGGGAAGATTATTATTTTTTGCTCTTTTTATTTCTGGAGGAAATTGGAGAATGTTGATATGCTTTGGCTGCTGGCGCAATGCTAGACAGTAAAGGCATTTTAAAAATTTTTTATACTGTATATAAATGGTATTATGACCGCACACAAATGTAGCACAATGTGTAACATAGGTAAAAGTAAATATAAAATGATGCTAGATTTGCTGTTTGGTCATCGTCAGTAAATTTCTCTATCAACTCGGCTCTCGTCTTTCTGTATCCTAAATCATCTTGGGGAATAAAATTAACTCAAAATAACTAATGGAAATGGGCTTCCTAACCCTAGTAAGACAATTTAGCTTTCATTTCTATTTTTCCGAAGAAGTTCGGATGCCTGAAAGCTCAGTACCAAGTTCTTCTTTATTGCCCTTGCTTCCGCTGACTCCTTCTTCCTTTGTAATCGTAGTTCTTCATAACCTTTTTGGCTATTAGAGATAAAGTGCTTGTTCTTTAATTCATCATAGCTATTCAACCTTTCCATAACTATACGGCTTACCCAACCGATTTTATGAGATAAATAAATTTAAGTTTGGCACGCGCGGAGGGATACAGAGTACGAATATTGGTAGGGAATGGAACCCAGCAAAATAATTCTGCCTGCCCCTGATTTTTCACCTCCCTTTTGTTCCTATTTAAAATATTTACAAGCCGTTCAAATCACTAAAAGGTTGCCCTGGAGATAACGTCGTTTCGCTTATGCATCGCCAAGAAATTAGGGATGGGTTTCATATATACGTTTTTAAGGTTTCGCTTACACGTCGTTTTCTGCAATCATATGAATTCATTCCAGGAGAAAGTCAGCACTCTCATTCTGTTTGACACTTCTTTTTCTATTTTCATAATCACTGATATGTTGTTTCAAATCAAATACCCGAATTGGACGATCTTCAAAATCAATCCTCCACGTAGTAACTTCACCAACCCTCCTCCTCCTTTGCCGTTATGACATGCAGCCGACTAGTTCTGTGGTGAGTGTAAAATACTCCCTTTCTTACATTAAAATTCAGTCTCTTAAACCGCGGATATAATTACTTGTAATCGACGAAGAGACCATATAAACTGTTATTTTGCATGTGTTATCTAAGTCATTCGAAATTTTAAACTTATATGCGTTACTTAGCAAATTATGTGTTTAAAATCGTGGAAGTGGGATGTATCTATACAACAGTGGCTTATTGAAAAATGAGTTTCGAGATACGTTACGTTTTCGAGGGACGTATCTCGAGGACTACCTGTATTCGCATCCAAATAAGTGGATGTACATATTTTGTTTCATTCATGTTTGCATTTGCTACAATACAGCATTTCAACTGGAGACTCGGGTTCGAATCCTCGCGGAGGCGGAGTTTTGTTTCCGGCCCACCCACCGGACACCAATTTACTCTGTCGCTGGAAGAATACACGAGTACTGCACTCGGTCATTAGAATGCCAAAGGTTGAAAGGGGTGCCAATTAACCCATTTCGCGCGTCTCGCTAGAAATAACAATAAAAGGGAGAAAATAACTCCCTTCCCTCTCTCATTCTACGCTCAATCATGCGTGCGAATGCGAGATGTGGTTTATTGCACTACGCGTAATTGTCATATCGATTTATGACTGCGGCGTCAAAGCATCTCGTGGGAAAGAGAGAGAGATATAGTTCCCACAGGATGGCTTCATAATTAACTGCGGATGAAAAAGTGAGGATATATTAATTATCTTGGGCAACTGCTAAATATATTTTAGCTTCCCATAAGAGGAATATCTAAATTTAAAGCTCTTTAATCGAGTAGCAATGATGAAACTGATTAATAAAGGACGAAAAAATGCTACATCGCGTTGCGAAAATATGAAAATCAATGTGTATTCCTATTGCTAAAGGGAGGTATCAGCGTCGAAAAGGAAATGTAACAATATACATATTACAGTCCAAAGAAAGGTGATTTAGGGTATAACTTTAGAATAGTAGAACGAAGGAAAAAAAGTGCCCCTGGCATATTTGACCCTTGAATTACCGTACGTAAAAAGCAACATACGTATTATAAGACGGTATTCATTTTACACCCCTTGTTTATTTTACACAAAATTCTACGAACGTATTTAACAATGTAATATTTATTTTATTTTATTTTGGTTCTTAAATTAGTTTATGCATATAAATATTTATTGGCTTTTATGGTACCATCGGATAAGATCCGTATTTTATCCCTAGTTTTATATCATATAAAAGCAATAATATATTTATAAAATAAAATATTTATGTACGATTTTTAAAAATATTGGAAAGACCCTCTCCCATTAATTTGCTTTCATTTTGAAATTAAGCATTATTGCTATTATCGTCGTGCTTGTTAAAAAATGTTCCTGTATTATTTTTAATGAAACATTTTTATTATTGCAGATTAATTTATAATCAGCGTCAGTTTTAGCTTTGTGAGACTTAAAAAAAACCGGGCTCGTACGATCAAAAATATTGCTATAAGCTATTAAATATCGATCATGGACTGCAATATGGAACCCACTGATGAGTCTAAGTTTCAAGTAGATGGGTCAAAAAACAGAAAAACTGATAGCTGTAATGGAAGGGCGGAAAAATTTACCACTCAATGCCACGAAAGAGAAAAAAATTATATGTATGTATGTATGTATGTATGTATATATATATATATATATTGACGACAGGCCAAGCATAGGTCTAGAAGTGGGTTACTGCACCGAAATGGACCGATGAGCTCATTCACTGAGAAGAGAAGCCACTGGAAAGAGATCCACTTATATTCGACGATATTTCGAGCTGGAGAGTGTAGAGAGCGCATTTTTCTCACTAATTAATGCTTTCAGAATATACGGTTGACCTGTTAAAACGGATATGGAAGGAAACAATTCATTTCTGAGCATCGAATTCAATTCCGCCTTGCGAAATTTCAAAAAGGAAAGAAAACATATCTCACCGTTTTTGCATATTTGCGACGCGAATCCTCGTCAATCAATAATATGATCATCCACAAATACGTATCTATGCGCATGCATCTACGCGCACATTCTGCATGTATCTATTCTGCCATTGCATTTGTCGGCGATCAAAACCATCGAATTATTCCGAAAAGCGTAAAGATATCCCTCTGCCCTACTTCCAGCATGATCGAAATCCGGTTTGTGGCTCTCTCTCTCTCTCTCCGTAGCCTAGCCGATGAAGCGGAAATCACGAAAATTATCCGTCCGCGGGATCGTAAAAGTTTTTGGCGGGAGGATTGCAGCAGCGAAAATTTCAATTCCCCGCGATTCTCCTAAATGCGAAATAATTGGCGTAATGGCCTCGCAGTCATTAGGTCATGGCATCGCTTTTCGCAGTTTTGCGGTCGGCGATTCCCGTCTCTTCTCTCCGGGCCAATCGTTGCTCTCGTTAGACACAAGCGCGCCTCCAAACGAGCTACATCGGAACTACAAAGCAATGACACGCAAGCGGGATCGAGGAATCGGAAGGTTTTATTATTTTTTTTCGGAAATGGACGTATGGTAGATGATATGGAAATGCGGATAGCAGCATGTTTTTGCCTCGACAGACGCCGTTAATGCGCGTCAGTAAAGCTTTCCACGCAATTAATCGCGTTGTTCGATCCGTCTGATTAGGTCTAGGCGTTCGCCCGAGGCAACTCGCAGGGTTAATTTTCAATTAGGCGAAACAATCCCGAGATATATGAACGCAGACTGAACTCTTAGGGTGGGAAGGAGATATTAGCTGAGAAGCATCCACTTTCAAGGTCCCTATTAAGATTTATTTTACGCCCAGTGTGGTATCGTTTCTCGAGTTTGGATACGAGCGTATCGATGAGACATAAATTCTAAAAAAATTTGAGTGGTTAAACTTTTTTCACAACTTTTGCGCCCTACCAACTTAAAACCTTGACTATCCGTCCTTCTAAGGAAAGATTCGAGTTCGATTCCCCGTCATGGCAGAGGTTTTCCCCCGATTTCAAATTATTCCTAAAATCCTATTTTATGCCTGCGTCGTAGTGTTGTTATAATTACTTCCATCAATTTATAGAAACGTCTGTGATGCGAAGACGATAATAGGTCCAATACGTTATTTCAGGGTTAGAATAACCGAGCGGTAAGCTGAAGAGACTGTCGGAGTTTTTATCCCGTTTCAAATTATTCCCTGAAACCTACTGCATTATAACTTTTTGAATTATAAATATAAGGAGTTATAAATGCCTATAAAGTAGGGTCTAATTAGAATTTTGCAGGAAAGCTTTCGTAGTTTTCTTAACAATTCTACTTCATGCAATTAAATTTCACTCTTTAATTACATATTAGTTTTTTTTAAGACAGTTCAGCTTCGAAATTTTAAGCAATGTTAATTTCCATTATTTCGCTATGACGTCTGTCGTGAGCGTGATCGTCTCTCCCTCCTCCTCCCTCCCCTCCCCTCCACCACTGTCCCCCTCCTCCGCTCCCTCCCCTTCCACTCTTGATCGCTTTGAAACTGTTTTGCTTCCTGCGCTCTTCTTCATTTCACCGCAACGGACTGAGCCATTTTTCCCTCTCGGAGACGTAAATCGGAGCTGCACAATGCGCTGGCATCGTTTCGCTTGTGTTTTTTTTTTCTTCTTCCCATCGCTGTCTAAACAAACCCTTTCCCTCGACTTGCGCCGTTTCAATTAGTCCCTCTGACGAACGGACGATTGGACTGCCAGATTGTTTTTGGGAACGAGATTTTTTTCGATGCTGTTTCGGATGGTATGAGAGAAGAGGGATGGAGTGTGTGTGTGTGTGTGTGTGTACTCTCTCTCTCCTTTCCCCTCCCCCTTTTCGCATCAGGCGAACGTTCTGTGTAACCCATTGTTGGTCCGCTTTAAGCCTCACTATCGCTCGCCTCTGCCTCGTCTTTTGTCTCGAAAACCGCGGTATCTGCATTAGTTTAATGAAAAGCCACCGCATAATGTCGGCGCTGTGGGTACCGATCCGTCCGGAACCGCTAACCCGCCTCATAAAACAATTCCTTCGGCATATGTTTCTTTTTTTGCTATGGTAAATCTTTAAGAAGACGTTCTGTTGGCTTGCGTTGTTGGCATTCTGGGTTTGAGTTAACAAGGCCGATCTACTTGAAGGAACTCATGTGGACTCGAAAGAAGTTCACATAAATTTTGATGTCGTGAGGCGAACTGTTTATTTTGAGCCCCCCAACATGATGAGGTAGAATTATCCCTATGGGTTGTTTTTAAGTATCTGGTGAAGGTGTCTTTAATTATTTAACATTGGCACGCCTATTTTACCATATAATATTCGTATATTTATCGAGTAAATAAAAATGTCTAAGGTACCCGTTTGTTATTACTGTAGTTAACTTTTTATCGTAATACATTTTAACAGAGAGAAATTGGTAAGAATATTATAAAGTAGGACGGAACTTCGATTATTAGATAACTAACCCGTAAAAAGGCTTTGGTATAATAAATCTATATTTCATGAAATATTTATATCCGTTCAATAAGGTTCGTGTTTTTTATATTTTTTCTATTATCCCAATAATCCCAATTCCCAAAATAAAAATTATTTTATGTCACTGATTGAAAGAAGTATTAAGAAGAAATGGAAAAAGGTTTTGCAGGTATAAAGCAGTATCTATGGAGGATTTAAATATATATTATGAAAAAACACTTACAGTTAGTAAATTATGAATTTTTCATGCGGAAGGTGTTTGTGTTAGGGGTTTGTAGAAAATTGTGTATTGATTGAATTTCACAATAGTATCCGTAAATATTTACTTTTTATGTAATATTAAGGAAGAATATTCTTCAATCATTTTTTATGTCCGCATGATAATAACCGTCCATTCCTACAGTTAGCAACATTTATAAATTTTTTTAAACAGTTTTTGCTACCGATTAATTCTTTTTCTCGCCAACGCAATTCTTGTTTATCATATTTTACATATTCAGAATTGTTGAAATTAATTTCTACCTTTCACTTTTTCACTATTTTGGTAACTACATTTCCATTAATTTTACCTTCCACCGCAGTTTTCTTTTCGTAGCATTCAGATAAAGCCGTTTCTTTTCTTGCCATCCGTATTTGAAAGTTGAAAATTTCTTGAAAGTCTTGGTTCCGTCTTTCCCCCTCGAGATGTCGTAAGGAGCAGGTAAAATACTTCTGAAGAAGTTTCTCGGAGGCTTCGATTTAATGAAATCGTTCCACCTAAATAAACTCCATCCGTTGCTCTGAACAACAAGTGGTCCGTTTATCGGCGGTTAAATGATATAAATCTGAGTATAGCGATACTTCATCGAAGTTCGGTCGGGCATTTTCGATATTCCTGGCTTCCTTTCCACAGAGTGTTCAAGGTGACCTTCGCCATATTCCTCGAATAACGCGATAGTTATATTTGTGAAAGCTTGCGCGATAAGCGAAAACGCGTTAAGCGGGGACAATTTCCTCATTACAGATATGTATTGGAAAACGGGAGTTTTCGGCTTTCGTTTCACACATCCACTTTGCCCCAAACAACATTTTCTACGACCATTTTAATATTCATAATTTACACAAATTACGTTTTGAGGAAAATAGTGGGGGGGGGGGGGGCGGTAAAATTTATAGGAATGCACTCCCACCCGGCAAACTGGTTGTTGATATATAATGCGATAATCATGATTATGTATCACTGTGGCGTTGTATTGGTGTTGTCCTATTTATGTACAAGAAATAATATTTTGTATTACTTTGCGAAAATGCTGTGGTATGTAAAAGTTACACACACTGATGAAAAAAATATTACTACTCTGTGGTTTACTCAACTCAGGCCCGCGCCGGGCATATTTGTCGCCCGGGTGCAAGCAGTTTATGCCGCCCCTTACGGACTTATAAAAGCACACTGTCGCAGATGTTGTTCGATTTTTAGATTAAAAGTTGTATTTAATTTAAGTAATAAATTGTACAAAACACATTGTTCAAACTTTCTCGTATACGAATCATCTCGATATATTACGTAAAAGTATTTTATTATAGAAGACGATCTATCACATGAGTTTACAAACACAGCGGAATGCAAAGGACGTTTGTATATTTGTAAAAACACAAACTTAAGATATATTTTTGCTTCCGCACGTGAATTTCCGCCCCTAATATTTTGCCGCCCGTGTGCGATACATCCCTTGCACCCATAGGTCCTGACTCAACTAATAAAAATAATACGGCTCGGCGGGCACCAAGATGCCCGCGGGCACCACGTCGAGAACCTCTCATCTATCATAAATGGAAGTTATAGGCAATAAAAACTCACAAAAATATTTATTTTAATTGCATCTAGTTTACTTTTCAAAATTGAAAGTTCTTATTGGGAGAAAAGTAACATGAATGCACTAGTTAAAATATTTTTTCAATTCAGTCATATGACATACATTGTTCAGATCAGGAGCAAAAGCGTGAAATAAGGATCATCTTTAAAAATCCAAGTTAAGGGTCACTAAAATTAAAACTTCCGTGCATGATAAGCATTACAATTTGAGAAATTGCGTAAGGGTGCCAATAAAACGCAACAAATATTCCATCGGTGCACCAATTCCTTCTCAAGTATTGGAAATCTGCAGTCTCTTCAAAGGTCATTCATAACCTTTTATTAACTCAAAAGTGGCATTTAACCGAGAAAATACAGAGTGTAGGATTGGCTCAAAAGGATCGCGGCATAGATGAGGACCTGTGCGGTTAAGAATATTATAAAATGTTAATGGAAAGAATACGTGATTGTCTTATTATATTTGTCGTAAAAACTGCCAAGTTAGAGTGGAAAAAGGAAACAGCTCGCTCGTTTGGCGTGTAAATAAACGATCCGGTTAATAGGTTTGGATCTCAAGGTTTCTTCATAGGATCCAGAGTGGCTGATGAGGCATATTTTTCGTCAGATTGATCGACCGAGGCGAAACACGCCCGGTTTAATTAATTTTTTACTCAAATCGAGTATGGAACCTCGGAACTCGAGAATGAAAGGCACCCGTCTGCCTTGGCCACCGCGGCGCTGGAATGATAGGAACACGTGACGGTCCCACGGATGAGGAATGATAAATCCCCATTTCCCTTTCTCTCCTCGGAGAACCTCCTTTTATTAATCCCCTCGTAGTTTCTGTTCCGGAACTGGAGATGTTTATTAGCGAGCGTCGTTAATATAAAAAAACTGCGGGACTGCGCTCTCCATAAATTATGATCACTGAAACCACGACCTCGTATTGCCCGTGCATGAGTGATGTGAATGAATTGATGTCATACCGGAGAGGACTCGAGACCTCGCCCCCCCTTCTTGCCCCCGCTGCCCCCTTCGCCGAGCACCATTAATTCATTTTTTTTATACCGCCTTATCCTTTCCGATTCTTCTTGCTATAACCCTTTCCTTCCCTCTTCACCCCTCCCCCATCTCGGTTGCTCCCTCTCACCTCCCATTCTGTTTCTTCCCCCTCCCCCCTCTCTCTCTCTTTCCCCCCATCCCCTCGGAATTTCTTCATTCATTTTTTTCGGACACTCTCCCGGCTCTCTTGGCTTTAACCCTTCACTCTCAAAATCTCTCCTTTTCTTCACTCATCGCACCTCTTTTGTGATTCCTTCACGTGCACTCCTACCCTCTTTATTTTACTCCCTTTTTCCTCCTCCTACTCTCTCCCTCTCTCTGTCCTTTCTACTCCTTTCTCCCCACTCTCTGGGTATTCATCTTTCCAGTTTTCAATCCCCTAGGGACCTGTTTGCCACCTCCATCAACAACCCCCGCCCTCATTCTCTTTACCTCTTCCCTCCTCCTCTCTCTCTCTCTCCCGTCATCCCGCGTCTCTCTCTCTCTCTCTCTCTCCTTCCTCAGACCTCCGCCCTCTCGTCCTTTCTTATTTCCTCCCTCTCATCCCTACCTACTCTCTCTCTCTCTCACACACTTTACTTGATTAATGATCTCTACCCTCAAAAGCCCTTCCCTTCCCATTGTCTCCCTTCCGCCCCCTCTTTTCGCCCCTTTCCGCCCCTCCTTGCCCCACTCTCTTCGCCTCATCTCGCCCCCTCTCTCACCGCACCGACCCAACCCACACTCTCCATCCTCCTCTCTCTCTCCCTCCCTCTCCCTCACTCTCCTTGACTCGAATTCTTTTTTATCCCTTGGACCTTTTTCCGCCCACTGTCACTACTCCCACCCACTTTTCCTTTTCTCTCTTCACTCTCGCCCGCATCTTTCGCCCTCCTTTACTGCGGATTCTCTCTCCTATCTCCCTCTTTACTCCCTCTCTCTACGTCGTCCTTTCCATATCTCCTCCATTCTCTTCTCTCCAATGTCTCGCTTTACCTCTTTCGCTGCTGCTTCTTCTCTCTCTCTCTCGTCCTCTGCTCTACCTCTCTCTCCTTTCTTTTTACCCCCCCCCCCTCCGCCCTTGCCATTTTAAATTTACTCTTCCCTTCGTTAAATGTATATATATCTTTCCCTCTTGTTCACTCTCCCCTCCTCTGACCATCTCACTCTTTTTTCCTTCCGTCACTTTGTCCACATCCTCCCGTTAATATTTTTTTTCCCTTCGAGACTTTCACTTTCTATCCCGGTTAATTGCTTCGTTCCTCATTTTTCTCCCGATGATTGGGTTTCTACCCTTTCCATTCTCTCAGTGATTCCGCGTATGATCGTATTCCCGTCCGTTGTTTGCTGTTTGCGGTTCGCATTCCTTAATCCTCGTCTACTTGATTTTTAATCTTTGCCAATCGTCATTCTGGTAGCACTTCTTCATCGGCTTCCTCTCCCCTCGTTCACTCTATGCCGCCTTTTAATTTTCCCTGTTCCTTTAATCGCTTTCCTTTACGCTATTATGGTCTGTTCACTTTCTTAAGTCTCTTGACCTTCATGGAGCAAGTAGCCAATCGCGAACCTTTCCCCTTCCATCGTCCCTCACAACTTTCGTAGATAGCCAACCCGAACAGCAACAGCAAGGAAACGGCGGTAGAAATGGCAACGCAGACCGATGTGAACGCTTCGAGAGCAAGAGTGACACTGAGTTCCCCCCACTACCTTCCCAAACGAACCGCCTCCTATTGGCTGCTGCTAAGTGGCGTACGTATTCAAGGTCAAGAGACTTTAGATAGTGAACAGACTATAATTTCATTGTTTTTTTTTTACTCGGTTCATCCGTTTTCTGCAAATTTCCACCTATTTCTCTTCTGAAACTCCGCGTCTGCCCTCACTTCCTCGTCGCTCAAAAGAATTCTTTTTTCCTTCTTATCCTCTCCCTCTTCGTCGTCTCTTATCTCTATTCCGTTTTCCGTGCTTCATTTTTCTCTTACCTTCTCCACTAATACTTCATCTCTTCCCTTTATATCCTTCCAATTCCGTCTCAGGGGGGTTCTCCCATTGAATGATTTCCGATCAGAAAAAAAAGTATATCTTTGCCCCTTTGTTTCCGGAGCCCGTTTTTTTTCATCCGTGTATTTTTTTTTTCGTTTCCCTCTCTTTCTTTCCGATACAGTCTTTTGGGACCGAACCCCTTCCTCTCCCTCTCTCATTCCCCTCCTTTTTTTATTCTTCCTCTCCCTCTCCGCTCCTGCCTCCTCTTGATCTTTTATGGCTCCTGTTTTATCGCCTCGGATTTTTTTGGAGTAACTTTTAATACCAAAGAGAGAGAGAGAGAGAGATGTGTGTCTGATGTGCCGGAGATCGGAATTTCTGTTGCAAGGAAGGAGCTTGGGCGTTTTATATTTTTTCCCCTCAACAAAAGCAGAGACGGTGGAGAGGGGGAAAAAATTGAAAGATCGAGTTTCGACGCGGATGAGTTTCAAAAACCTTGTTTTTAAAGTCGTTTCTTTTTTGTTCCACCCCCTCCCGCGGAAAAGAGCTTTTTTTTCATATTCCGATGTCTCATTACCTTTTTCTCCGAAGTCGTTTCACCGAGGACGAAAAACGCAATATATCACGTGGGATCATCCGCGTTTTCGCGTTTTAATTACGCGGGCCAAGTTCCTCGACTCGATTTTTTCCCCATCGAAAGTAATTAGGCTGTTCTTTTTTTTTTAATAAAGACGACGGAAGAAATTGCGTTAAACGCTAGAGTTGGAACGTGGACAGGAGATTTCGGATAACCTGTCTTGAGAAAAATCACTCGAAGCAGTTTTTTCGAATGATTTCAAATGTTTAACCCTTGACTCCAGATACCATATGTCAAAGGTGGAATCACTCAGCCAGTTGGCCGAATGCGGCTCTCAGGAGGGTTTTGTGTGACCGTGAAGTCGAAAGGAAAAGGAGGTATTTTTACATTCGTATTCATATTTTTCAAATTCAAATTGTGAAGAAAACACGTTTAGTATTTAAATTTTAACACAATAAAATTTCATTTAGAGTTGATTCTAACTATGATACCTCAGAATCTCTAGATAACTTCCGATTTAAATTGTAATCCAGCCCACCGAAGCATTGGTAACTTTCAAGAAGAATTCGCTACCACCGATGCGGCCCGCCATGTAGAAATGGCTGCTCCACCCTTGCAATTTAATGATGCCTTGATTCCCGATTGATTTTACCGCCTGGAACCGAGAATGTCGTAAAGCAAAGCTTCTCAACCGGTGTTTCGCGGATATCCGGGAGGTGTGTTACCCAAAATTTTCATAACGGATTGTAAAAAAATAAATTTCGTCAAGCAGACTTTTTTATTTCTCTTGAGTCATGTTTAGCAACGCAACGAAAAAAAGTTTATAAGGAATGTCGTAGACAATATTAACGACCCAGAAAAACTATAAGTCAACATTTCATTCTTATCTGTATATCTATGTAAGCCCAATTTTCAACCATAATTATTTTATCGCTAAATTAGGTTAGATAATTATGATGACTGACTTCGAAGCTTTGAGATTCGATTTCATTTCGAATCGAGAATTCGATTCGATTCGGTAGCTCGGACTCCGATTCTGTGTTTTCCAGTCTACATTACTTCTGGTAAACAACTTTACAATATCTTGTCGCATACCATCTTAAGCTCTAGCTCATATTTTAACGGACTCGATACGGCATATTTGCTTTGCTAAAGCATTCTTGTGGAGACAAAATACGGCATTATTTCATCAAAATGGATTATGCGCAGTTGAATTTGGTAGTATTGTCAGGATTCATTTTGTCGTAAGGCATGTTTAATGTTTATGTAGGGTAGTTTTATTTCATTTTGAACTTCATGTCCAGATTTTATGAGTTTAATGGTTGACGTTGTCCAGATGTTATTCGAAAAACATGCTGTGATTCGCAGGTCGCTAGGCCGAAGAGATTATTGAGGCAAGTTACACTTTCCGCCTTAAAATGATCGATCTTAAACTAATCCTGCCGCGTTCCATAAATGCACCGCACATATTGCACCCTCTATTTTTTTCTGCCACTTGCTTTCCCTATTATCTTCGTGTTTCCTTTTCTCTGTCTCTCTCACTCTTTTTCCCTGCTCTTTTATCTCCATTCAATTCTTCTCTATGCTTAGCTTCTCCTCGTCCAATTTAAATGCAATGTCCTACCTACGCCCTTCTTCTAATTTAACTGATCGCGTGAGCCCTCAGTATCTCCTCCATGGCAAAATTATTCGCATTCCTTTCTGGTGAGAAATCAAAAAACTCCGCACGGCCTTCTTCCCCTGTTGACCTTCTTTATGGGGCCATCACAATCCACTCGAGTCCTTCTTTCGTAGCTGGGCATTCAGGCACATTAGGTGATCGGGAAGCGTCTCTTCACTCCGCTTTTCGAAACCCTCTTGTTATTTCGTCGGAGTTTGGCGTCTCTTCATCTCATTATTGCAAGCATCTGGGCCCTTGAAGGAGGATACTCTTTCCTCGTTCGTCGTTCCATTTAACGCCCTTTCGATTCTCATCGGTCGAAGTAATGAAATCTCGCTAAGGAATTTGTCCCGGGGATAGAGAGATACAGGGAGAGGTGAATGCCGAGGAACAGATGCCCTCTCGCGTCGTTAGCCGGAGGTGATTAAATTTAGATTGGCTCTTAATAAGCATAAAAAAAGAGGCTGATTAGGATTGCGTGCGTTAGTAAAAACATAATGGTTTTCGAAGTAAAAACATAATGGTTTTCTTTTAATGTTCCGTCACAAGGTTAATGCTTACTACTTTTCATCATCAGTGAGGAAATCGAATTTTGACTTGGGCATTCAAATAGTATGTCACATTTAAAACTTAACAAAATATCCCTCGGTGTTGGATTTTCAGTGGATGCAATAATTCCCTAGTCTTTTCGGTAGTAACCCTAATTTCACATTCCTTTTAAACCACCAGTATTTCCTTAAATCCATTTATCGACACATTTATTATTCTTGCGACATATCGTTTCCTGATTTATCGATTTGCTTTCATGTTTTTAGGGTAATTATTTGAATTATCTTCCGGCCAAGCAAATTTAGCGGTCTGCAGATGGAAAAGATAATCTCCACCTTTGTTTCGATTGATTCGGGCTAATACGTTTTAATTTTATCCATATATGTGATTTGATAGCACATTTCCTGGTAAAACTTCTTTGACCAAATTTACTCCTATAATTTAAGATTCTGTTGTCATCTCAAACGAAATCTTATGGAGAAACGAGTGTTTGACGCTAGTTTCGGTGGGTCTGATAAAATGTCTCTCCAGAAATTACTATGAAATAAAAATCAGTTTTAATTAGAATTGCCGTTAAAATCGGGTCGTGGAAGTATTACGTAATAAATTAGGATTTTCCCGAGTTAAATTTCAAGGATCGCTTTTTAATCATAGCTCCGCGGGTTGGACAAATTGTGATATACGAGTATGTGACCTCTCTTCCGATGCCTCATCATAGTTTGTTTTAATTCTTTAAAGAAGCAATATAAGTTCCTAAATATTTTTCTCCCTTTTGAGCATATTTTTCCCACGTTATTTTAATTTACGAATTAAATTTTTGAACGATAATGAAATTGTGATAATTTCGTCGTGAATTTATGTGTGTGATATCTTCTGTATTAAACAAATTTATTACTCTTCGTTTGGAAATAATTTGTTTGTTTGTCAGTCTGTCGATCTGCATTTTGATTTTTTTTTCTGAGCCATCTTCTTTCTTTCTGTAAACAAGGTTCGGAAATTGTAACATAATCTGCAACAATATTAAAAGTAAAATCAAGTTATTCGCGGATGATACAGTAGTTTACAGAGAGATTAACAGTCCTAATGATCAATTATTACTTTCTGACGACTTAAATGCAATTCTCGAGTGGTGTAAAGAGTGGCAGTTAGAATTGAACTTAGGAAAGTGTTCCTTTATGAGATTCTGGGGAAACAAAAACATTGACACGACGAATTACACTGTTGAAGGCGTCCAGCTAAAACTAGCCGATTCCGTCAAATACTTAGGCGTTACTTTAACAAGCAACCTCTCGTGGGATATGCACATACGAAATATATGCGGGAAGGCTAAACAGAAACTAGGATTCATCAAACGCATAGTAGGTAAAAGTGAGGAAAAAGTCAAAGAGACATGTTACTTCTCGTTAGTAAGACCGCTATTAGAGTACGCGTCGAGCATATGGGATCCGTACGTGAAAGGATCAATCTCAGAGTTAGAAAGAGTGCAGCGAAAAGCCGCTAGATTCGTCAAAAATTGTTACGATAGAAACAATAGTGTTACAGCCTTGATACAGGACTTAGGATGGGAATCACTAGCTGAGCGCCGATCACGCTCTAGGTTAAAACTTCTCGAAAGATTTAGAACGCATATATTCTCCAGCGATGTCGAAGAAATAATAAGAGCGCCAACTTATATTGGTAGAACGGACCATCCTCGTAAAATAAGAGAGATAGCCTGTAGGACTGAGAGGTATAAAGGCTCGTTTTTCCCTAGAACGATAGCTGAGCAGAACAGAAGTTACGAAAGGAAATCAGCCGACGTAGAATGATACTATACATTATTATGCGCTTTACCTTGGTGCTATTGCACCCCCTGCCACACACCATTGCGGTGGCTTGCAGGGTGAACTATAGATATAGATATAGATATAATAATTCCTATTGGATATATTTTGTTTCGGTCTCTCTCCACCCAAGATTCTCGTATCATAAAGGGCTCCTTGCACACACATTGTTTGGTACATCAGAGCCATATAATTCGTCCAATATTAAAACAATAATATTCGAGGTAAAAACTAGTTAACTTGAAAATGGAATGGTGTAATATTACATTTCATCACTATATTAAAGTCGGTTTATTTTGATTTTTTTTTAAAGACGCCAATTTGTCGATTGATTTATTTTTTAGTTTATCATTTCATATTTTATTTAATTAATTATTTAATTATTATTTTAATTATTTAATTAATTAGTACAAAAGTCCTGTTTTTTCTTAGGATTTTGTGAGTGATTAGTCATGATATGGGATTTGTAAATTTTTCCTTGTCATCTCACTGTGCTATGCAGTCTCTTTTGTTTACGCCTTTACTTTGCCATTGTGCTCTTCTCCTTATCTGCTACAACGTCAATTCACCTCACCGTCTTTCCCTCTGACCCCTCTGCTTTCATTCCTTCATTGTATTATCTGGCGTCTGCCTTTTTAACTTCTTTATTGTCCTATCCTTTTCTGTTTTTAAGAATGTTTTTCATTCCCGTCCGCATTTTCATCTTCATACTTTGCCTATTTATGCCTCATGGTCCTCGAATTACGTTTTTTAAAAACCCTTTTCAATTCTAATTTATATCGCTTTAATTATTTTTTAGTTTTATCAAGCATATATTCTCCTGCGCTTATGTACTCCTTTTATCTTCCTTGCCGTGAATCATCCGAATTCAAAATTTCCTTAATTATCCTTTTAAACTTACTGCCAGACATCAAAACTCTCGGTAATAGAGAAAATGTAAAAATTTCTTTCCATTATTCTATTCTTTTCTATTCAACTTTGCGCTGACATCTCTATATGCCCTTTAACAAAGTCTTCTTCCAATCTCTCTTCGTGATTGATAAGTTTCCGTGACGTAACACAATCAGATTCGGTCTTTGTTCTTTATCCCACATCCTTCTTCCTTTTCACGCTGCCCAATTCTAATCCCTGTTGTCTACGGGCCCTTCTATAATCCGATCCCTCGCTGGCGCCATTTCTGCCTTCTTCTCCGCTCTTCCTTGTTATGTCCTATCCACTTATAAAGGTTCTTTCTTTTAATGACCAGTTCGTTCGATATCCGTGAGAAATTTGACCGAAGATCGATTCAGGCCATGAGTCAATCGTATGGTCATAAAAAGGACAAATGTTTCAACTCTCAGGCTCATCCTTTCCCCGCTGCCTGTAAACTGTATGTATTCCTGTAATAGATCTCTATTTCCTCCGTCCTTTTATCCATTAATCATCCTTCCAATAGACTGGTATAAGCGACTGGATGTCTTCGTGACCGAATTTCTCACGAGATATATTTTGAAATGGCTTCCAGCTGCCTGATAAAATAGCGAGGTTTATATCCAGTTGAACGTCTTACTTTTGGATTAATTGTTAGCTTTTCAATGATGGAGTAAAAACGTTTTCAATGATAAATATTCAAAGAGGGCTGCAGACTATTGAAATATATCGGCGATACATGAGTTAAAAATAATATCAGGAATGAGGACTTTAGTTTGTCATTTGTTAATGGGACACGAGAAAACCCGTAACGAAAAGAAAATTTGATTGGGGATACACGTGAACGTAAGGTCGGATGGAATGCTTAAAAGGTTGATTTAAAACAAACGAAAAAAGACGACGTAGCTGCAAGCAAATAAATTGCGGTTGGCGAGATAATCGTTTTTGTTAATATGCGAGAATAAGTTTTTGTGGCTCTTGGGCATAAAGTTACGGATACTGTTTGAAAATTAAAGTAGAAAATTGCGATAAACAAGAATTGTTAACGCATACAAAGGCAAGCTCTTTCGAAGAAAGGCGTAAAAGCAATTAAAACCGCAGAACAAAGAATCTATCGGTTTAGGTGGCTAAAATAGATCGCATAGGTATTTAACTTGTTCTTTTTAACTTTGAAAGTTGCCCATCTTCAAAGAGATCGAGAGAATCAGGATTCTAAAAAAAAAGTCAAAGGCAAAATAAGAATTACAACTTCAATACAAAGTAAGCTTTCGTGGCGATTATTTGAATGGGGCAGGTGTTGCAATGGTTCCTCCATCAAATCTTGTGATTAAAAAATATTGATACATGTTTAAGAGATAGGTGGAGATGGAAAAACGACAATGCGATCGAAACAACTAGCCATTTATCCGAAAGAAAATAACTGATAATCGAAGGATAAAAAGCCTTTGAAAGGATTATATGAAGGTGGTCATGTTTAAAAGAGGACCCGGGAGAAAGAAAACCGAGGAGGGTCACGAAAAAGGCCAACGCTCACGAGAAGGGTAACCGAAGTTTCTGGGGCACGATTGAAGTATTGGGGGGAAAAAAATCTTGTTATTATAGAACGAGAATAAAAAAATGATGAAAAATCCTCTAGACCCACCTCTTTCGAGTTAAACCACATCAAAGGGAAAGCAAAACGTAAATAAACGCTGTGTAGAAGGAAAGATACGGCAGGGTATAAAAAACGAGTGTGTAATAACAGTTTCGGCGATGTGCTACATTATGTCTATAAGTCATGCGATAAATATCGTTAAAAATTGTTTCCGTATGGCTTATATTATTGATATTGTTAAGGAGAAATAAATAATTAATGATATGGCGATAAACGTGAGATGTGCGATACAACAAGGAAAATAAATTGGTAATCTCCATCCATGAGCGATTTTAAAACTAAACAGTACCATCAATTAACATTAAAAACGGCAATAAAAAAACAGAAATTTGATATAAAACCACCGAAAACGGCGGAATAAAACAACTAAGGAAAAGATAGCGAAAATTAATGGAATGGATATTTTGAGGAAAGGATAATAAGTGTCCCGGCGAGGCATGGTAAAAATGAAATTATCCTGATAAATTACAAACAAGCCATCAAAATGGAGAAAATGATGAATGGCAGAGCAAAATAATCGACTGAGAGAAGAATTCTGAGGAATGAGAAGAAGTCTAAAGAGACAGTTTTATGGCTACTCGAATATTCTAATTTTTGACAAGGGAAATGTGATGGAAACCTAAGAAATTTGAGAGGAGAAAATGGAGAAAAAATGACTGTCGTCTACTGATGGAGACATTTGTAAGTAAGAGAACCGTGTTTTTCTGTTTAAATAACGCGAGTCATGGAGAAATTTAATCTTGCATCGTGAGAATTAACCTGATGAAGAGATCCAAAGATCAACATTGAAAATCGATTAATGGAATGGATACGAAAGAATATCACGGAAAATAATGACAAAAGCTTGCAAGAGATGCACAAGAGTCAAATCGAATTAAATTATGTTTTTTAAGGGAAGATGTTTGTTATCTCTTGTGATAAACCTTCAAAAATACACGTGGGCATCACAATACTGACCGAGGATGATATTGCGATTATCTCAATTCGGTATTTTTCTGAGTAAACTGCTTTTGGGATATTAATTTTTTCTGCGATTTTGCCTTACTTCAGGATCGTATTTTTGCATAAGATTATATATATATATATATATATATATATATATATATACAGACACACGAGTATGTATATGCTGGGGTAAGCTTGCTGCAAAAATGTTGGTGATTAAGTAAATTAATGTACACATTATTTGTAGAGCCCAGTTTTAATCCTGTGAGTGTAATAATAAAAATTTGATTTGTGTCCAAACAGGAAGGCAAATAGATTTGTCTCGTGCAGCAATGAATTGATGTGTTTACCAAACTCCGCGTTAGGATTCTACAAAATTATACAAATAGTTCTGCGATGATATCGACGAAAATAATTGGCCTGTCTCTTTCCCTTGGTGGAATCCAGTTCTTTTATTCGCTGCTGAAAACATTTTAAGCATGAACGACATTAGCCGCTAATATCCTTTTTTAAATACTACTCTTTAATGTCTGAGTCGATTGACGAATGCAACCCCCCTCCCTTCCTTTCTCAACATTCTAATTCTGTCACCCTACTTCTTCCCGTAAATATTAAGCCAGTCAAAAATAGCGCATATAAGACGGCTATGTCCTCGGAATTATCGCGAAGTATTATCGAACAAATATGAAGGTTCGACAAAGTAACCATCTAGAAATGAAGGAGCCCTGGAATACCAACGATTTATGTGAAGTTTTGATGGAAATACTTGTTAAATATATGATAAAATATCCTCTTCTGTCGAATGAACGTAATTCATCGTAGCGGTATTTAAATTTTACGGATCGGGTTATTAACAGCAGCTTTAACGTTGCATGTTGGATTTAAATTCCATAAACCGTTGCCTTCACAATTCGAGGAACATTACTTCAATAAACGACCTCTCTTCAGCGCGTATAAATGATTGGAGATTCTAAAAGGAGTGTCCAAAATTTAACATTTTTTTATAAAATGCGCAAAACTCAAAATCCTAATAGGCGATAGTTGAATTTATTTCGACGCTTTAAAATTTTTGTCGAGCCACTCAATTTTTTTTAAATCATTGAAATTTAAAAGAATATTTTTTACGTATATGCTAATGACGGAATGACCGGCCGTGTAAGGAGGCAAGAGAGTGAGTTATAAGCGAGCAGAAATGAGCAAAAGTGGAATAGGTGAAGGTGAGTAGGAATGGTGAGAACACTCACAGAGGTGAGGAAGAGAGAGAGAGAGAGGTGGAGAGAAGGAATGGGGAGAAAGTGAGGTGGAAGCATGTCCTGGGAGAGGGATAGAGTAGGCGTGGAGCTGAAGGTAGAAGGAGAAAGGTATGGGGGAAGGATTGAGAGAGAGAGTGAGAGAGAGAGGGAATGGAGAGGAAATATTTCTCTAGTTGTGGAAGAAGGAGGCAGCGGCCTCAATCCGTGACATTAGTCTTGAATCCGCTCCAGGCATGCAATGCATCTCACGTCGAGAACCCACAACTTCCCACCCTCTCACCCCTTCTGCTTCAGCTCCACCATTCTTCCCCTCCTTCCTGCTGCTCTCTCCTTTTATCTGCCTCCATCTCTCTCTCTCTCTCCAACCATTCTTCATCTCTCTTTGTTTTTCCGTCTGCCTCCCTCTCTCTCTCTCTCCATCTTTCCTCCCCCGACTCTCTCTCTCTCCCTCTCCTTTAATGGCAATCCAGATAGTAATTGCTCATGTCTTAGTGGAAGGACGGTGGAAAATGGGTCGAGGGAAGCTTGACACACATTGAAACTGATGCCTTCTGCGAAATGTTCAAAGTTTTTGGAACGATTAAAAAGGACGTTGAAAAAATTTGCGAATTTAGCCATTATTAAAAGGGGGAAAATTGCTGCGAATTCCTGGAATTTTTTTCAGGTTTCGCTCAACAACCCATTTTGTCTTTCGAAATGCTGAGGTACGTAATGCTAAATGGGATATGTTTTTTCTAATGGATAGTTGCAAATGGAATGGATATAAATATAAATAGAGAGGATGGATCTGTTTTGTTCTGTTTTTTTCTCATGGATAGTTGCAAATGGAATGGATATATATATAAATAGAGAGGATGGATCTGTTTTGTTTCCCATGAAGCGGAGACACTTACTCGACATAAATCGATAGTGTTCTCTTTTCGTTACCATTATTCTGGATTCCACGGAAGAAGTTTTATAACTAACTTTAAAAACCATTCAAGTTATTTTTCCAAGCCTTGTTTCCTGGACCAAGTTAATATTATAGGTTGTTCAAGAAAATCTCGTCATATTTATTTGCCTTTTGGTCCAAACGTTTGAAGAGTTTTGCGCCCAATGTGGCTGTACAAAAACTATAATACTCGAAGTAGTATTAGTGAACAGTTTTTTTAAAGCTAAGATATGAATCAAAACTTCGTAATTTTGATGCATTTTATATAAACTTACGGAAGAGGAAAGGTAAACGAGGATATTTAGGGCAACTAGGTGTTGAAGGAAACCCAGTGAGCACTTACCGGAAGGAGAGCCGCTGGGGTGTGTGTGTGTATTAATACGACGGTCTAAGCTTGGAGGAAGAGAGTTGGCCTAAACATCGCTGCAACTCCCAGCAAGGAGGAAGAGGCATCTATTAAGCTGAGGTTTGGAGAAAAAGGTGAAAGGATATGAGGGAAGGAAGGAAAGGAGTCGTATCATTAAGGGGCGGTGGGATGGAATGGCTGAAGAAAGAGAAAGGATTAGGAGGAGATTATAAGTAGGATATAGGAGCGAAGGGAAAGGGTTCGGTTAGGGGAGAAAGGGAGGGAGGGGAGTGGAGGTTTAAGAGAAAGAAAAAGGGAGGAGACAAGGATTAGGCGGAGGCGTTCCGAGGGAGTAGTCGGGGAGGAAATGGAGAAGAGGGTCTTGGAGGGAGAGGGTCCGAATGGAAGGATTTCGGCGGAAGACTTAACCCCATACCACCACCCTCCTACCAATACGCTGAGGAAGCGGATTTCTACGTAAGATTGGGACGTAGGAGGGAGGGGGAGGGGGGGGAGAGGAGACAGGTTCTGAGTGAGGGGTGGATTTGAAGGCTGGTGGTAGAGGAGGGGGAGACGCGTGAGAGGAGAGGTTAAAAAACCGGGAGGGAACGGAATAAGTTTTGTGCGGAGTCTGTCGTATCACAGAGAGGCGGTTGGGAATAGAAATGGGGGGTTACAAAGTTCCGGGGTTCGATCCCCGCGAATAGAGGTTTTTCACAAAAAACTATCATCGGTGCCTGGCAGTAGGCGGCAGTACTGTCAGTATGGTATAGGGCAGAAAACAAATGATGTTGACTGGGTCTATATCCAATAGAGTTGTAGGCGTGATCGGGACGATTTGAACGGCTACAGTACTGGGATGTGGAAAGCAGGAGGGAAACTACCACATTAGGCTAGGGCCACACGGGCGTTTTTTCGTCGCGAAGACTGGCGTCAAGATAACGCTACAAAATAGGTCTTATGTTTCCTTATGGAATATGGCACACGGGCGTTTTTCGACCGCGGGAGGGACGCATTCTCAAGGTCGTACGCCACGGCGCGCCGGACGGATGGGCCAGGGCGCGTTTCGAAAGCGTGGCGATGACGTTCGAGGGTGGCCACATGGAGCGTTTTCCCGTCGCCCCTCTGTCACGGGAAAAAGTATGAAATGTATGTACGTGCAACGCTATCTGTCGGTCGTTTTATTACCGGCTCCGTCTGGCACTCAGTTTTTTCAATGATCGTTTCCGAACGCCTCGTGTGGCCACCTCTAGGCGTTTAATTGCACCGGCGATTTCTTCACGCTCATCATCGCCGCGAAAAACGCTCGTGTGGCCCTAGCCTTACAGTTCCCTAGTAATGATTATATGGTTGGACAATGCGAGTTCTCTCGAGGTAAAACATTCCGGAGGTAAAATACTCCCTCAATCGGATCTCCGGGCGGAGACTGCCTTGAGGAAAGCATTTGTCGAAGGTAACTTACACATAGGTATTTGGAATGTAATAAATATGAGGAAGGAAGGAAAGCTAGAGGACCTGAAAGAAGAAATGAGAAGAAATAGGATTGACCTCATAGGGCTGAGCGAAGCTAGATGAAAAAGCGAAGGGCAGTTCGACTCAAAATAATTCACGGTAGTTTAGTCTTGAGGAAATAGTGGGACAAGATTAGTAGCTCTGGTACTTAGGAAAGATATGAGGAAGAGCGTGACCAAAATAACAGCAACGAACGACAGGTTGATGCAATAAAGGTAAAAGCAGTCCCAGTGGACATGTTGATAATCCAGGTATATATTCTAACATCCGCTCATGAAGAAGAAATCGAGGAGATGTATGAAGAAATTAACGACATTTACGAAGAAGATGGAAGAGGAAATATAAACTGCATAATAATGGGAAATTGGAACAGAATCGTTGGAGACGGACAAGAAGAAAATGTTGTCGGTCAATACGGACTTGGGAAAAGAAACCGAGGATGAGAAAAACTGGTAAAATTCTGCATTAATAACCACATAGTATTGACTAATAAATGAATCAGAAACCATAAATGAAGGCTGTACACATGAAAAAGCCCAGGAGATACAATGAGATGCCAAATAGATTACATCCTAGTAAAACAAATATTCAGGAATAGCATAAAGAATGAAAAGATATTACCAGGAGCAGACATTGATTCAGATTATATGTTTCTAATAATGGATGTAACTACAAAACTTAAATAAATAAGGAAAACGAGAACAGAAAGGCGGACGTGCGACCTAGAAAAACTGAAAGAATAGAAAGATGCATTCAGCACGAATTTGGCAGATCGCCTTAGAAATATGTAAAACAAATTGAAGACCGTGGATATAGAATGGAAGGAAATTAAAGCCAGTATCAAAGATACCTTGAATAAAGAGATTGGAAAACAAGAGAAGAAAATCAGAAAACCATGGATCACTAAGGAAATGCTGGAGAAAATCGATGAGAGAATAAAATTAGTACATTCTCCGCGCAGTGCTTCTCCTCGCTGCGCTTCGAACATTACCACCCTGCCTTATATCCCCCATCTTCCTAACTTTTCTCCTTTCCTTCCCTTATGTAATCTCTCAAAAGAGGTAACCAATACACGGTTCTCTAGACACATTTTCAAAAGGCCCGCCTGATGTAATTTCCCTCCACTCCGCTAAAAACCCGTACTCCCGTCGTCATGTGACCCACGTGTTCCAGGGAGTGTGCTTCGAGAGAGATCCAGAACGGTATTCCCAGAGCAGCGCATGATTTTGCTAGCTAAAGCACGGCGTTCCGCGTGTGCTGTGATGTACGAAGCAGTTTTAAGACTTTATTGCAATATTACTGACTTTGAACACGAGACAAGATTCCGCCTCATATTTTTAACATTGTACTTGCTAATTGTCTTAACTATTTGAAGTGTTGTTATACTGAAAGTGTTGGCTTTAATTCCATAATACCCATAGCGTATAGCATATCAGTTGGAGTTCGTGCATCGAAAATTAGGGTTCGTTGCAAGGAAAAATGATATTAGATACTTGGAAAGCTTCGAAATATGGACACGAAGGAGAATGCTGGAGATAAAATTTACAGATATGGTGAAAAACGAGGAAGTACTACGAAGAATAGGAGAGGAGCGAATGATTATACAGACTATCAAAAAGAGGAGAAGAGAAGTGCTGGAAGGAAAACTGGATAGAAAAAGAGAAAGAGGTAGGAAAATGTTTCAGCTGATACAGAGTTGAAAGGGAAAAAGAGCTATCAAGACATGAAGACTGCGGAAAATAGGATAATATGGAGAACCAGGTTTAACCATGAATAATCACGGACCTGTCTACGGACAGACAACCTGTGATGATGATGATGATGGTATAAGGAGAGGAATTGCTTACGCATTTGCGTAGATGCGCGTCCGCAAGTACAGATACGCACTAGGTCCTCTCGTTCACCCAATGCAGTGTTTATCAACCGTGTGAGCCTCGTCCAACCGGTAGGCCGTAAAAGTTTTTGAGATGGGGGAAAATTTTAATGGAATGAATTGTTTTATGTCATTTTGAATAACTCGCTATTTCTAACAAATACTATGTAATTTTCTCCTGCCTATATTCACACCTTGTAGTTAATGTGAGCCACGGATAATTTCTTGAAGCTTATGTGGGTCGCATTACCAATTCGAGTTAGAAACGCTGACTTAATGGAAAATTTCCTATTCTATTCCATATTCCTCGTCCTTATTCATTTTCTTTCACACAAACTTCAAGTTTAGTCCTCTTTTCGGTCGTCTTCCGTTATTATGGAACCAATTTATAACTCTTATTGTTCTGCGAATGTCGTTTCTTTCGGCTATACGCCCGGTCCCATTGTCGTGTCGATTTCTTTATGCGCACGCACGGGACAAGATTGGTTTTTAATTGAGATGCATCTGATGAAAGAGACAATTGGAGCGATCTTGCGTGAATGCGAATGGCCAAATTCGGTGAGGGAACGCAGAGTTACTTCTGCTACAACTTCAGTCTTTTTTTTAAGGGTTGGCATAGTTCACAGAAAATTCAAAAGGCAAAGTTTCGGCTTAAAGCACGTGTGGCGAACCTTTTCTCGCGATTTTGGAACGCTCGAAAGAGAGAGAGAGAAAGAGACAGCGAGAGACAGAGAGAGACAAGAAGACAATGACTGAGAAATTAAAATTCACTCCAGTGAATTTTTTTAACAAGCGTCTCTTTGAGAAATAATAAAATAATTTATACTAAAATAGGAGTCGACACGAAACCCCACGTATGATTCTTCATTCAGACCGCTACTCGAGTGTGGAAAAGTAAGTCGTTCTTTCTCGCTCTTTCTCGTAGGACTCTCTCTCTCTCCCTTTTCCAATAATTTTCCTTTATATTTCTCATTCCTGTTCTTCTCTTTCTCTTTTGGATTCATTAGCTAAAGAATTTTTCGGTGCATCCTTCGCAGAGTGATGCTCATAAAATGCGCTTATAATTTACTTCGAAAAAAATAGTACTTACAATTTCTGGTCGTATTCATTACTTTCAAAAAGGGTCTAGTCTCCATTATAATTGTGGGAGCAAAAGTCGTAGCATTCATACTTAACGTGCCTTCTTTTTAGTATTATGTGCATTTTTCAAAGTTACGCGTATTTACGAGAGGTGTATATACATTTATATTTTTAGCCGTACAAGTTAAAACTGTTTTTTAAATAGTTTGTCCACATTTTACTTTATTTCCAATCTTCGGCACTGAATAAATATCGCGTGTTTTGTATGCAGAATCAATCCGCTTGACGTAATGAGGTTTAAAACATGAGAAAATCAGCCAATTAACCTTTATTTAACGTTTGACAAGGACGCACCAAAACAAAAATGCAAATGAAGTGATTTTTTTTATTTCCACTCCCGCCCGATCGACGGGATCTGCAATTCAAAAACGATCGATCTCGATTTTTTCTTTTTTTAAATCCTCGTGTTTTCAAAGGGAACGAATCACTCGTTTTCGATGAAATTCAAGGGAACAATTTTGGGGAAAGCGTCGCTGTTTCGGACACGGCGAAAATCCACGTCAAAGCACGGTAATCGGTTTAATTGGGAAGGGTCAATAATAGGACAACAGAGGGATCCCATAAAGGAGAAAATTAATCGAATCGTTCTCCCTACAGAAAAAAAGCTTCCATGATTTTTACCCAAGCGAGAGAGCATGAGAAGAGAGCGCGTGGTGGGAGGATAATAGAGAAAGATGTGAAGAGATAATTCGAGGGTGTGGCTAGGGATTGCAACCACGGCGGAATTTTTCAATCCCGGGTTTTCGGGATTCGGATTTTCCAATCCCGGGATACCGGAATTGATTTTTTACGATTATACATACAAATTAAGAACATAATTTCAGATGCGAAAACAGCTAGTATTTATTTATCCTAATATTATTTATCTATACATTGCATTCTATCTGTAGTAAGCGAAATAAAAAACAAAATGATGAATATAGACGATGTAAATGTAATACTGCACGTGTGCGTAAAAACAAAAACGCTTACCTTACATTTTAGAAACTTTAACATACAAACCTCAGTACGACGAACTACATTGGCAAAACTAACAACACATGCACAAACGTGGCAAAGTACCCACAGATTGCGGCAGCACAGTAGATTCTAAAATGGCGCAGCTAGACGTGCGGTTAGAGCAATGAGGAATGATTGAGTTCTTGATTGCAGATGGTGAGAAACCGATTCGTATATGCGAACATTTGCGGAAAGTTTATGGTGATGCAACTGTGGACGTGAGTACTGTTCGACGCTGTATAAAGCACATTAATGAAGGTGAAACTGGTGAAGCAGAACTGACATCGGGGTGGTCGCCCTTCCACTGCAGTAACGCCTGACAACACATCCGCCGGGTTGACGACCTGATACGCGACGGTCGTCGCATAACAATGGATGAATTGTGCTCCACATTATCCATTGGTAAAGGGAGTGTAACGCACGGAGCTTGGCTATTCCATGGTCTGTGCTCGTTGAGTTCCACGACTGTTGACGGATGCCCACAAAGAGGCAAGTTAAGCACCTTTACGATACGAAAGGTGAGGATTTCCTGTTGTAAATTGTCACGGGAGATGAAACCTGGATCCATCACTTTGAACCCGAGTCGAAGCGGCAGTAAATGGAATGGCACTACACAACGTCCCCAGGGAAGAAGAAATTCAAGAGTGCGCCAATAGCAGGAAAAATCATGGCCGCAGTTTTTTGGGATGAAAAGGATGTGATTCTTGGGACTTCATGCCTACGGGGACCACATTGAACTCTGACCGTTATACCAAAACATTAACGAGGATGAAATCTCTCATTCGTTCCACAAGAAAATCGTCGGAAGCGTTGCTCCTCCATGACAATGCCAGGACACACACAAGTGCGCGCACCACTGAAGCCATCGCAAAATTTGGACGGACAGTCTTGCCACACCCATCCTAAAGTCCCGATCTTCCACCATCAGATTATTATTTGTTTGGTGCATTAAAAGAAAGCCTGCGGGGACATCATTATGAGGACGATGAGGCACTGAAGAACACTATGCGTCTATGGGTAAAGAGGAAGGGGAGAAGGTTTTACCAAGCTGATTATGAGATACATACTCTTGTTCAACGCTAGAAAAAAACTCTTGACAGATACGGGGACTATACATATTGGAAAATAACCAAGTCATCAATAATGTTGTTGCTAGATTCAGTGTAATTTTCACATTATTTCTTGTAAATTGCATGAAATAAAAAATAGGAGGCATTACTTTCTGACCACCTCTCGTATTTTCTTAAAATAATGTTTTAATTTTAACCAAACTTGAATTAATTGGATTTTTATAATGAAATTGTAACATTTGTAACAAGCGTTTATAATAAGGCAAAATAATTGTTCTTTGTGACAAAATAAACATTATTAATTGACCCCAAATCATATTTCAAAAATATTTAAACATTTTTGAAGTGTGCTTTTAAAAATCAGAGTGCGTCTAATGTTATATCGCTCAATTTTGATATGTACTTCGTGCACAATACGCGATAATTATCCCGGATATTTCCTAATTTGACATAGAGATTCTCATATATGAAGAAATAAAAGTGTTTTAAATGGTTATTTCACAAGCTTAGTTGCCACTTTCTCGGAGACTTTGGGTCAAACTAGGAAACTGCGGTCCAAACCTGAAGAGATGGCCATTAAGCATACAAACTATCACAATAATGAAACGTGAGAAAATTAAAATTGTGATACTTTGTATACCTTTAGTAAGTTAATTACTAGTGGATGAGAAACTCACCGATGTAGTATTTCAGTCGATGGAAATGGTGCACCGTAGGGGTTCACTGTACTTAATAGGATGCAAGCAGGTCGATGTCTCCTCAGCATACCACTGAAACTCATAATTCACGTTTTCGCAAAAATTTACCACCGCGAGTAGGGCTTATGCGCTCAAAAATCTCGACCTACTTGAGGGATCAACTAACATTTTTTTACTTCCTCCATATACGTGGTATAGAGAAAGTATTGTATTCATGAAAAAAATCTAATTCGAGATTTCAACGGAAATATACGTTTTTAGGTCCCTAGAACACGTTTCGACTATTTTCTCGATGGTTTCTGCGTGTATGTGATAGGAGTTTTTCAAAAAACCGATAGTTTATTAGATATTTTGATCCCTAGAGCACGTTAGACTATTTTCGGAATGATGTGTGTGTGTGTGATTGTGGGCGCTCTAACTCGAAAAGTATTTGCCATATCGTTACCAAATTTCATATATAACACTTTAGCAAGAGTACAAAGAATTAATTAATTTTTGGACAATAACGGTTAACTGGAAGTCGAGGTTTATTCGAAACCCGATTCGGTTTTTGCGATATTTCTCCATTAAAACATCATTATTGTATGTACAATTCTATACAAAGGTTATAGAGAATGTGATTTCGTACAACTTTTATTTGAAAGAATTTTCCATGGCAGTTATTGTTTAGGAATTATTTATAAATAATCGGTTTTTTCGGTTTCGGTCATATATCTCCTTAAAAACGCCGTAATTGATCATCTTCGCGAGGACCGAAGTTGTAGAGAATAATATTTCTTCCAAGTTTTGTTTGAAACAAATTTCGGAGATATTTTCTTTATCTTAATTCCAGTATACAGCGCCAGCACCATGTAGCGGTGAATTCTGTAAACATTCAAAATATACGTAATTTACTACAATAAGGACGACTGTATTCTTTTACGATACGAAATGATAATTTTGCCTCATAATGCTATTCATAATAATTTAAATATCTATACCCCAAATATGGAGAAATTCATGTGTTGGACACATCAGATTTTTTCCTTTTACGACCTCCTGATCTCTCTTGCCAACGCACAGTGGGTATCTAAGAGAATGCGAAATGAATAGCTGATCTCTTTGAAAAGTTTAGGAAGAAAGGTGACTTCCCCATATATGGAAATATGAACGTTTATGTTTACTGTTTCTAGTCTCGAATATGTCAACTACAAATTGGAGTACCTTGTTACTTCAAACGACTCCAGCGCTAGAAGACTTCTCAGTCTAAATCACAAAGCAAAGGAGGAGAGAAACCCGGTGTCGTCGTTAGCCTACTCTTAACGAGAAACACCAATGGAACCAACGTAAAATGTTTCAAAGAAAGCGTTCGCTGCTTATTTTTGGATCTTAACCCCTTGATAAAAGCACAGATTTCCCAAAGGTCACCTCAAAATTCAATGTTTATTGTTTTTACTAGTTCTTAACATTAATGACACCTTGTTAAATGTCGGTGGCAGATATTCATTAGTAATTACTGACGTAATAATTGTTTTGTTCTACATCAGTATCAGACGTCCGTTAGCAAAAGCGAAACCAGGATTTTTTTCGAAGAAGTAAAAACTTTTTCGAGTGCTCTTTTATGTATTTGGATTTTTTCCTTACCTAATCCTCGAACATATAATTATATACAGAAATTGAACCTTTGATGACTACCGGAAATACATCAGAAGGCTTTTTAAAAAACTTGAAAACTTTTCTGTATGTTAAATTTCCAATAAATGAAAATAGAAATTTGAATCCCGAAATCCCGGAATTTTCTTATTCCTAATCCCGGGATTTCGGGACTTCAATTTTGGGCGAGATCCCGGGATTGCAATCCATAGGTGTTGGGCAAGATGTCAGTTGAATAGACATTCCGAAATAGAGATAAGATAGGAAAAGTGTTTTTTTTAATAACTTTTATTGTAATTATTTTTTCCATTTGCCGATGTCGTCTATTTCATTAAGTGTAAAATGGCGCTCCTACACCTTTGAAGTTGGTGGGAGCCTACTTCATCACGCTTCCTATTCAATTTTTTTTACCCAGTCAGTGTTCGCGCAAAAATGATATGATTTTCAATTCCTACATTGAAATATACGCCATATAGTTATTTTGGACGAATGATATGCATCTCTTAATAAAGACAACGCTGCACTTTGTTTGTTAGATAAGAAATAGTTTTACTTAAAAATCGGAGGTCGATTAAAATGCTTCCAGGCTTTTTTTAAATCGCTGTTCTACGTTGATATGTTGAGGGAAATATATGCACTCAAAAGAAAACCCTTTTTTAAATCATATTTAAAATCTCTAGGAACCTAATTGGAAGTCATTCGCTTCGTCGGCTAAATTTTTAATTATCACGCGCACGTCGTAAGACCTATTGTTTATCTTACTGTAAGAGTGGGCAGATTTCTGTGGTTGATTGTGAAATGCGTAAAAGTCGCATGCACGCAAATAATACTATCCTAGGCCTAGTTGGAACGGCTCAATCTAATGGCCAGTTTGCACTAAAGATAGTAAACGCGAAAGTTCCTCTTATGGGAAGAGAGAAAAATATGTAGCCTTGATACTGCCTTGTCAATTGTCTGTAGTGGAATGTATCATATCATCCATTGATTGAGAAGTGTAACTATTCCATATCAGCCTAATAAATGGTTACGTCTTATCTGTTAAAAAATTCAATTAAAACGAAGCGTTTTATCGTTTGCTTCGGCTTCTCTTAACAGAGAGTGCTTCCTATAACTTTTAAAGTTGGAATGACAAGCGAATTATTCATATCGGTCGATTATATCTCGTCCGTGAGGAGAAAGTCTAGACGCAAGTCCGCGGGAAACTTTAACCAGATCGCAATTTAAAGAAAACAGAGCCGATTTAAATGTCATTTACTGAAATGATTAATTAATTCGATGAGACAAATTACGACAATCGTGGGAACTGCGAGTATAAAAAGAACATATGTAGCAGTTTTAAATATATATACCTCACGTATGTGAACAGTTCGCACGGGTTTTACTAATATTTGTTGCGCCTAAATTTTTATCACGCAGAGGCACACACGCACATCCAGGTGCGCACACAGCTTATTTCCGCGTCACGCATTCCAGCGACGATATCCTGGACGGACAAATTGACTGGAGGCGATAAATCAGAAAGACAGATTTTCGGTAAATAGTTCCGTTGCCTTTTTTTTATCGCATTGCGAAATATCATTTGAGTAACGCTGTTGAAGTCGTTTCCGCAGCTCCCACTCAGCTTTTTATCGAATTAAAAATGAAACCAATTACTCGTCCGCCATTGCCCCTTCTCCTCCCTCGCTCACTCCCCTACCCCCTCCTATCCCTCCCAGTCCACCTGGATCCTGGAGAACTCGCTCGAGTTCGACACCCCCACCATTTCATCCACCACCCACCTCCATCTCTTCTTTCCTATATTCCCTCTTCCCTCCGCCTTCTCTTTCCTCTACCCCTCACTCCTCCACCTCCTCCCTTCCACCCCCTCTCCTCCACCTTCCTCTCCTCCATCCCCTCTCTCCTCCGTCCCTCTTTCTATACCCCCTGTTTTCTCTACCCCTCTCCTCTACCCCCTATCTCCTCCTCCTCCCCTCTCTCCTCTACCCCCTCTCTCCTCCGCCCCTCTCTCCTGTTTCCTCTACCCACCCCTCCTCCAATATCCCGCATCATTCCTCCACCCTCTACCCACAGCGCTCCCACTGACACCTTACCAACCACCAATTCCTACCCGCCGAACCCGCAGACCACCTCCCAAACGCTCCTCTACTCCTCCGATACCTCACGCTCCACATTCCCTCCACCAACCTCCCTCTTCCTCCACTCCCATAATCCATCCCCTTCCCCTTAACATTCCCTTTCTCTTCCCGCATCCCGCAACTCCCCTTTCCAACTTCCTTTTCCCGTCTCATCTCTCTTCCCCTCTCCTCCCAATATCTCTCTCTCTCTTTCTCTTTTCCCGGCTATAATTATTTCATCTACTCTAAAGGAGGGGCGCGTTTTCCCGCCTCCCCTCCCCTCGGAGACGGCGCCGCGTGGGAACAGCCTGCGCCGAACCTAAGCACTCCATCAAAGCGAATCCCATCCATTTTTCAAAAACTCCGTTCATTTGTTTTTATTCATCAGTTTTCCCTTCCGCCCTCTCCACTTTTTTCCCATCGTGCCCATCCATTACCGTCGCCTATATATCTCTTTCTCTCTATTCCACCCTCATACACACTTTCTTACCCCTCTTCCGCCTCTTTTTTTCCCTCCAATACACCACGTTGGTTAACTCGCGTGATAGACACACACACACACACACACACAAACATACATATATATATATACGTAGAAACTGTTAATGTGACCACCTGCTTAATGTGACCACTGTTTAATGGTCCCCGCGGAAATGCAACAGTGTCAATGTAATATTTTTTGTGTATAATGACCATCTGTCCATTGTGACCAGTGACCACTATTTTGGGAAGCAGTACTAGTATATACACCTCCAATATAGTGACCGGTAAACGATTTTTTAATGCCGACGAGTGTGGTTTGTTTTTTAGGGCAATGCCTGATCGCTCTTTGGTAAATAAAAGTGATCCGTTTAAAGGTGGAAAGATGTCAAAGGAACATCTTACAATTTTGCTTGCAGCTAATGCAAAAGGTGAAAAACTTGAACCACTTGTGATAGGAAAATATCAAAATCCCCGGTGTTTTAAAAATGCAAAAATAAACAAGCTACCAGCACTCTGGAGATCTAATAACATATTTGAATAAAAAGAAAAACATCAAAGTTCGCCCAATTCATAGGTATCAGAGATATCTCAGAATTAGTTTTTACTTTCTCCAATATACGTAGTATAGAGAAATTATTGTTTTCATGAAAAAATTCGAAATAGAGATTTGAACGGAAATACACGTTTTGAGGTGCGCAAAGGGAGGAGTGATTGTATCAATCAATCAATTGGGAGGACCTTGTGACTTCAAACGACTCCAGTGCTAGAAGGCTTCTCAGTCTAAATCACAAAGCAAGGGAGGAGAGAAACCCGGTGCCGGCATTAGCCTACTCTTAACGAGAAACACCAAGGGGACCAACGGCTTTACGTCTCTTCCGAAGGACGGGGCTGATTTGCGTGTTCTCCACATAACCACTCAAATGGGGGGCCGGGCAACCCGGTTCGCACCGAGTTTGCTAAGCGTAGCAGGCCAGCGCCCGCACCACTACGCCACGGCTCCCCGTATATATGATGATTGTATTACCATATAATACATAATTTTATTCGCCAAAGACGTCGGGCATAACCCGGGCATCGCCGGGTACTTTCAGCTAGTGTATATATATATATACACACACATACATACAGGGCCGTGCCCAGATATTTTGCCGCCTGAGGCGAGATATAATATGCCGCCCCCTGGCCTCGCTGGCCTTATGAATTTATTTTGATAGATTTTCATTTTTGTCAAATTTTGGCGCCGCCTCACCTATTGGCACGGCCCTGTAAATATATATATATATAAACCAAATTGACGATCGGCGATGAGAAGATAAAAAATAAACGGATTTTTAAGAGGCGCTGGAAAATATCATAAAATAAACACACGAGAGGTGTGTGAAAGTAACGCACTCCGTGGAGACCGTATCTCGCTCCACGCGCTTATTTGTTTGTTTCTTTGCTTGTCTCTTTGGAATCTTTCGATGGAGAGAGTACGTATATAGTAGGTACTACTCATATCCCTCACGCGTAAGTGAAAACTTTGGAAGAGAGCGTGCGTTCAACCAGGAGGAATAACATCGGTAAGGGAAGGATGGAGAGGTTTCCATTGGAGACGTTAGCGGAAGAGATGCGTAATTATTTCGGTGGGACAAAATGAGAGAGAGACAGTCACTTGTTTTAGTTTGAAAATTGGACATATTTTGTCTAGGCGAAACTTTAATTTTTTTTAAATCCTACGAAGATGTTTACGTGTAACATCCTTGAAAAGTCCCAGATTATCCGGGAAAATTAAAACAAGTAAATCAAGAACTGATAAAGCAGACAATTAAAGCGATATTTAAAAAATAAACCCAGACAGACATACGGACGTGCACAGCGAGGAAGAATAATAATACATCGATTGGTGAAAAAACGAAGTCCCCGTCTGCTTTCGTTTGGGAGGATTTAGCGCGTCAGACCGACGGACAAAGCGAACGCATAAGCTGATATAAAAAGGAAACGCTAATGAAACAATTAATTTTGTTCTGTAATTGACTATGGAAGGAAAAGGAACTGAATGCTATTTGCTCAAAAATATGAAACAATTAGAAAACGATAAATTTATCTTACCATATGGCTTTTAATGCACATCATATAGTTAACTAGGTGAGATGGTTGAGAAAACCATATGCGCATTTAGGCTTTATTTCTAGAGTTAACGGCTGATGAATCTTAACCGATTGCTTCTAATTTTCAGTTGAAATGTTTTACATCTACGCATTTACCTAGATCATCTACGGCACTCGTGAATTTTCAAAGCACTGCTTTGCACTCGCGAAGTTTGTTAAAAGTCTGAGCGTCGTTTCTTTTAGTCTCCCTGCGGCGCATAAAATATGAGGCTTTTTCGAAAATAAACCTTAGGATCCGGTAAAGATGGATGAAAAAGAAAAGAAACGTCGGAAAATCTTGTTGATAACTACCGTAAGGTAATTAAAGTCGAAGAAAGAAAAAAGGTGGAACTGAACTCACTCCGAAGAAACTTCGCGCGGAAGAAAAAAAAGAGAATCGAAAACGAAATAATAGCACGCGGACTATATATATAGGATCTTCCGAGAAACACTCGGTTCGTTCCAAACTCTCCTCCTCCTTGCAAACATCAACTGGATTTGAATTTTGAATGGTCCTTTTATGAGTGAAGCTGAGTCAAGTTGGAACCTTAATAGTGCTCACTCCATTCCGCGACTTTTTCTCGTCTCCAAAACAAGTATTCCATTCTCCTTTTTGTCTCGTATCCTTTTCGAAGTTTCTCTCCTTTTTCCTCCTTATTCCAAGAATTCTTCCTCTCTCCTTCGGAGTGATTTGTCTCCGTGGTGTATTTTCCACGTCCTTATTTCGTCCTTAGATTTTCCTTCTCTCGGATATTTCGTGTTTCCTCTTTGTTTCTTCCTTTCCTATATTTCTAACTTTATTTAACTAGATCGTTTTCGGCGTTGTTTCTCCTGTCCGACTTGTATTTATCGTGATTCTTTCTCGCCGATTTGATCGAATTAATGTATCTCTCGTGCCTTCGTGTTTCTCTACGGTCTCCTTTTATTTTTCTCTTCGTTTCTCTCGTCTTCCTCATCCTTGATTCTCGGCCAAGCACTGAATGGGGGCCCGGACGAGAATATCAATGGGGGCCCCACGATATTAATGTTTATAATAATAACGAACGATTTATGGTACACCAGTTTAATATTATAACTTTCACGATGTGTTTCGTTATTGTGAATCAGTTTGAAAGTGATTTTTGTTAAAAGTTTTTGCGAAATTTACGCTCGATGTTTGAATAACTGGAAACTTCTGGGGGGGGGCTCCATTATTAGGGTGTCCGGATGCCTCGCATCCCCCCCCATTTGGCCGTACCTGTTCCACCGTACAAATTTCTCCCGCTACCATTATTCCTCTCTAAATTTTTCATTTATTAACTTTCCTACCTTTTCATTTTAATAATTACCCTTTCGATTGCCGCTTTCCTCTTCATACTTAAAAGGCCTCAACCTTTCTGACTTGCCGTTTCAATACTTTTCATCTTTCCATCGGCCTTTCGCTTTCTCCATTCATTCTCCCCCCTAATTCTATCACGCCCATTCTCTGAAGAGCTGCCGCCGAATTGATTCATCATGTCAGCCTAGCTTTATTAAAAGCAATTGTATTTTATAAGTTATTCGCCCGTTTCCTAAGCTTTGATTTAAAATAACTCTCGATTCCAGATTGTTTATGTCAACTTTAATATGGCGATGAATACATTTAATTTTGAATGGACATTTTCACACTTTTTGACCGAAAGAACTTATTTTGCTCAAATGATTATTCGATAATAAATTAGTGAAATTATCGAATAAATTTTATTTTGTTCTATTTGTTTTAGTTATTGCCGCTGCGAATAAAAAAATCTTATTTAATTACTTAATATACCGTGCCTTATAGGAATCAGGAGACTGTGTAACATATACGATAATTAGTTTCTTGGAGTGATCGCATATCAATAAAAAAAAACATCACAAATCTACGGCTTTTTGAAGCTAACGTTGTTTTTTCCCGAAATTTTTAAACGTATCAGTTCCTTTCCCCTTTCTCCGTGAAAACGGATTCGAAACATTGTTTTCTTCGCAAAACACTGCATTTCTATCCGTTGTTTTCATCTTTAATGCACCGTTCACCTGATTAACCTTTCAAATATTCATAACGCCACTGTTCGGTTTTTAATGGCGTTTCCGCGATTTCTTTGATGTGTGAAAACCAAATTTCCGAACGCGCTCTTTGACGAATCCTCTTCCCATCTCCTTCCTCTCCCTCTTCTCTCTTTTTATCTCTCTCTCTTCCTGCCCAAAAAAAACGAGTACCGCTCGATTTTTACTTCCTTATCCGTTCGTTCTGTTCGCAAACGGCGATTCGGCAAATTGCGACCAGAGAAGGATGAAACGAAACGCTCTTTTCAAGGTCGCGCGTTTTCTCGCTGAAATCCCGCTTCGAATCATCAAACGTGTATAGAATGCAAACAAAAAGGGTGTTTGTCGGCAATAAAATCAGAAACCTCGTTAAATATTACATAATTCCTCAAAGTCTCTTCGAAGCTGTGAAATTCAATTTTCAAAATGGGATACCTAACCGATTCGTTAAGCGTTTTTTGTTTTCGGTTTTTTTTAAATATTCGATTCGATGCGAAAATTCTCTTTGGAAATGCGTACCTTGACGTTTTTGACATGATCAAAAAAAAAGAGTTACAACCGGGGATTAGTTAGGTTTCTGGCTTTACCATTTATTTATTTACCGCGAATCTCTGAAACGGCGAGTTTTCATATCATTTCTTCTTTCTGAAGATTTAATTAAGAATTTATTTCGTCGTAATTCAAAGGTTACGTCTTTCGACCTTGTACGAGAAATTTATTTTTCAAAATATCGCGTTAGAATTCTAATATCGAGAAGGTTTGATCAACTAATCTTTACAATGCATGATTGACGCTGTACGAATGTATTTATAGGAACGAGATATTTAACGCTGCGATGAAGAACCTCATCCCAAAGATTGCTGAAACAGTTGCAGAATTTTAACACAAATGGCGTTGCATTTAGCCGCATACCGCGTCATTTGTCAATCATCACGCGTTCGTCATTAAAACGACATCGAAAGCAGGAATTTCGACGCTTTCCTGTTTTTTTTTGTAGCCGTTTCCTTCTATTTGTGAGAGAGTGAGCATAAATTGAGCTCGTTCCGATCCGTATCTTTAGCTGCCCGATTGCCGAAACATTCCCCAAAACGTTCCAGCGCGCCACGGTTTGCATTCCATAAGTGGTCGGTGCATATCGGCGCTGTTTCCCGGTCGCTGACGCGTCGAATGCATATCCAAATATCTGCTGTGCAACCGCGATTCGGCGGAACTCGATTTTTTCTTTCGAAAAATTCCTTTAAACGAATGCGTCTGCGTGATTGAATCGTTGCTATATAGGACGATTTACGATAATTTCGCCGTTGCGAATTTTTTTTTTAATTTCCTCGTATCACGTAATAATTTTTTGCTGAAATGCATCCGTTTTTGTGTGGCTGTACAAGTTATGGCATCCCAACGTCACGTATTAATACAAAAAAAAAGCTCAACCGCTATAATTTAATCAAAATTATGACAATAAATTCCTCTTTTAATGTCTTTAGAATTTATATGGGTTCAAATTTTTGCAGCTTTATGGAAAGCTATGTCACGGTCACAATATTGCAATCAAAAAGAACGGTCGGAGCACACGCCAAAAACATTTAATGGAAAGAGAAGTTTTTTATTTTTGAAATATGCAATCCCAAATCCAGTCCTGGAATTGTCAGTAAAAATCGAAGGAAATCTTTTTTAAATTCCCTTTTTAATATAGAAAACAATGAATAATAACATGTACCTTTTATTTCTACGTAATAGAATAATATTTTCTGCGAGCATAATTTACTCCATTATCCCTTCCTCGTATCCATGTAAACGCTTGCAAATTCAGTCCTATACTTTTCCTGGTGCATATCACATAATGCGGCGAATCTGGGAATCCGTGCGCGTAGGCAGTCTAGCCGTTCGTGCACCGCGGGGAATCCGACATCGTAGGCAAACTAGCCGTTCGTGCATCGCGGGAATCGGAGATTCAGCGAAAAAGAATTTTTTGACCAGAAAAATACGAGGTCCTTGAAAATAAAAATATATTTCTTTGAAATTAAGGTGACCAGATATGACCAAAAGGGAGGACAAATCTAGATTTTTTATACAAAAAACAAAGCCAAAGGAAGGACACCTTTTATTATCAAATAGCTGCTTATATGCTTTATTTCACATTTTTACAAATAAAATAATGATTTTTAAGTGAGGGGATGCTATATTAAGAGCGTTTTGGTGCTTTTGGGAAAGATTGTGCTTCGTAATACTTGAACGCCCAGTGGGCGTTCAAGTATTACGTCGCCCACCAACTGCGATACTAAATACTGCTGAACACATAAAACATTTAATGATATTATAACTATTTTTTCACAATTCACTAATACAGGAAAAACAAAACAAGCAATAGGAAGCTGTAAAAGTTTAACTAGCACGCACAGAAACATAAACCTACTAAACTCACTCAACTCCATTGCCGATAACGACTAAGTGAACAGGAGTGAATCGACTTTGTTTTACGAAAGTAATATTTTGAGGAATAGGATGGGATATGGGATACATTGTACGCTGTATATACCAGGGTTTTATTAAACCAGAAACCAAACAAATATAATCAAGGAGAAAATAAACCATTTATTCTAGCAGACAAAGTGTTCTTTATCGCTAAGAAAACATAATCAGCGAGATGGAGAAAGATCATTTTACAAGCAGCTTATCGGAAAGCTTACTGTACTCTGAGAATCGTGTCTTGGAAGAAAGATGAATAACCTCCGCGTATAACAATGTAACAGACAGGAGCAAAGTCAGCCACAAAAATCACATGATATTGGTTAGCATAGGTCTGAGTTCTCGAAGTAGGTATAAATCCTCCATGGATACAGAAAGTTAAGTAAAAGGAAGAACAAAGAAACATTTTCAAAAAAGGACATGGAAGAACAAAATTTTTAGGAAGGACAACGATTGAAAAAGGAATGTCCTTCCAAAAGGAGGACGTCTGGTCACCTTATTGAAATACGTTTATTGTTTGGGGAACAAGGCCATCGCGGAATCGTTTTGAGCGCAGCATTTTGGAAGTGGCATTGAATAATCGCTTTGAGGGAAAAAAAAACGAAAATGTTATTTTGAAACGAGTCAAAAATATACATAATATGTCCGTGCGCGGATATTTTCCTGCGAGTTTGCGGAACCATATAACTTGCCTTAACATTCGTCCGGAGATATACTTCGTTTCTACTCTGATTGAATTTCAACACGGATCGATGAATGGGCCAATAAAAACATTCTTATCCGCGTTTTTTTGGTGTTTTTTTTACAGATCCGAGAACTAATATATCCCATAATTTCCGCCTTCAAACTTTTGCGCTCGCGTTTACATTCCGCTTGCAGTCGAGGGCGATTTTCTCTAGATATTCGGTCGTTTGAATGGCATTAAACCACGGTGACGCGCCATAGTGAAGCTTTTCTCCCATTTCGTCGTTGCAGATGCTCCCGAGGTTCGCCTGCTCGGCGCGCCTTTAGCCGACGTTGAAGAAGGCCGCGATGCTGTTGCCCTGCAGTGTTCGGCCGACGGCAACCCAACTCCCGGCGTCGTGTGGCGACGAATTGGTGCGCTGCCAGCTGTGGTAAGTTTCACGTACTAAAGTCTTCTCTAAGTGTGCGTCGACGAAAAACCACGTGATGATCGCAACCTTAGTCGAATTGGAAAATACAGGCACTGCAGGTCAGATTTCTTTCTTTCCGTTTTCTATTAAACCAATTTGTATTATGATCATTTTATTAAAGTTATTTTTTTACAATTGGAGAGGTCATTCTTAGAGTTGCTCGTGTGATGAAAAGGTTATTTTGAATGGATTTATTTATTTTATTTCGATGAAATTCAAGTCACTCTCGGCCTTTTGTTCTTTTTAGTATCGTTTATGTATTTATTATTATAATTATAATATTGACTCTAATGATGTAGAGAAGGCACATAAATTCTATTGATTGATTTATACTCTCCGTTTGCTCTATTCCTCTCTGTCTTCCCATGGCTACGTCTGTTGATATTATATCTCTGAAATATGATTAAGTTTAATTTTATTTTATGCAGATTTGACAACATAAAACCAATAAGTTTTTCATCTTGAAGCTCTTTAAATTATGTGGACGCACATAAATGTGTTTCACAGGTCCATCCGTACAGCGAGCGTTCTTGTTCATTAGTTTTGTTTTTAGTTATTCATAATCAGTTAACGAAATTTATAGGTTCTAGTTATAAAGTCCGTGAAGATAAATATTCCTTTTTTTGCGTAATTCGATTCATTTTCCGACCTCCCATTTGATGTGTATATTAACATCTTATTCTATCAAACGGCAACGCATATCCTTTTAGTTTACAGTTGTTACTTTTTTTCCTTGAACATAATGGATCAAGAGAATTGATTTTTTTTCGTAATCTCAGTAAGTTTTCAAGTTGTGTAAATTTTGCGTATTCATAAAGGCTGTGTGAGTGGTGGTTACAAGTTCTATGAAAGAATGTTGACTCAAATACTGAAGAAAAACTGATAATTTTGCCGGTCGCGAGTTATCCAAATGCCTCACTGCGCTGAACTTATTTTCGTTACGGCTTAGCGTTGACCGCCGAAACAAATGAAGAGTTCCGTCCTCTCCTTTCGCAGGCCTCTCGCCGAGACAGTTACGGGACCATAAGCGTGGTCGGCAACGGCGTCGCGAGCGGTGACGTGGTGGGTCTCGAACCCACGCTCTCCTTCCGTCCGGCCATGAGGTCACACTCTGGAACATACACGTGCGAGGCGAGGAACGCTATCGGAGCATCTCAACCACTCTCCGTCATCCTGGACGTGAAATGTGAGTAGAGATTTCTGTCATTTGACTATTGCAAGCCCCAATCCATAGCACGGAGTTTCAGTGGGTTACCCAGGCCTTTCGGCCTATGAAGACACGCTGATTCCTTCAGTGTAGCGAGCGTGCGGCCCAGAACATCTAAGGGCATCACAGACCTGCTATTGCTCTATCTCGTGCGGCTAGGAGCCGCCTGTCCCTCTAAGAAGATTGCTACGTTGGAAGCATAATAGATTTATTGTGATCACGAAAAAAATCGACTTCAAGATTTCAACGGAAATATACGTTTTGAGGCCCGTAGCCTACAAATTTTCGGAATGATAGATGTGCGTGTGGATGGGTGGATGTCTGTATGACATTGTGGGGGCTCTAATTCAAAAAGTACTTTTCATATTAATACCAAATTCCATATATAACACTTTAGCATGAGCACAAAGAACTGATTAGTTTTTCGACAATAACGATTAACCGGAAGTCGAGGCTTATTCGAAACCCGATTCGGTTTTGGTAAAATATCTCCGTTAAAACATCATTATTGTATAGAATAACCATTATAAAAAATGTATAAAATATAATTTCCTACATCTTTTATTTAAAACAATTTTCCATAGCAGTTATTGTTTAGGAATTATTTATAAAAAATAATCGGTTTTTTAGGTTTCCGTCAAATATCTCCTTAAAAGCGTCGTTATTGGTAATTTTCGTAAAGACTATAGTTGTAGAAAATAATATTTCTTCCAAGTTTTGTTTGAAACAAATTTTCGTAGAACCATCCATTTCGGAGGTATTTTGCTTTTTCTTAATACCAGTATACAGCGCCAGCACCATGTAGCGGTGAATTCTGTAAACATATTCAAAATATAATTTACGGCAATAAGGACGACTGTATTCTTTTACGATACGAAATAATAATTTTTCCTTATAATGTTATTCATAATAATTTAAATATCTATACCCCAAATATGGAGAAAGTCATGTGTTGACCACATCAGATTTTGTGTTCATTTAATAAGTGCTCAAAACAAACAACTTTTCATCAAGCCCGTCCATGTTGACCAAACATTTATGATCATGTCGTTGGACCAACTACGTTAACTCTTCAAACGATGTATGCGCATCTAGTTCGCATGTGATAAAGTTGCCTTTTATATAAGTACGGAGTTTTTTACTTTCTCCATATACGTAGTATAGAGAAAGTATTTTATTCATGAAAAAAATAAAATTCGAGATTTCAACGGAAATACACGTTTTTGAGGTCCCTATGAAACGTCTTGACAATTTTCTCGATATTGTCTATGTTATAGGAGTATTTCGAAATATCTCCCTTAAAACATCATTATTGTATATACAATTCAATACAGAAATATAGAGAATGTAATTTCCTTTAACTTCATAATAATTTAAATATCTATACCCCAAATATGGAGAAAGTCATGTGTTGGCCACATCAGATTTTTTTAGAATTAAAGAGTAACCGAACATCGATAAAACAATATCTTTGAAAGTGTATGTGCAAATGGATGGTTCTACGAAAATTTGTTTCAAACAAAACTTGGAAGAAATATTATTTTCTACAACTTTGGTCCTTACGAAGATGAACAATTACGACGTTTTTAAGGAGATATATGACCGAAACCGAAAAAACCGATTATTTATAAATAATTCCTAAACAATAACTACTATGGAAAATTGTTTCAGATGAAAGTTGCAGGAAATTACATTATCCATAACATTTATATAGAATTGTATATACAATAATTATGTTTTAACGGAGAAATATCGCTAAAACCGAATCGGGTTTCGAATAAACCTCGACTTCCGGTTAACCGTAATTGTCCAAAAACTAATCTTTCTGTTTATGCTGAAGTGTTATATGTCAGGTTTGGTAACGATATGGCAAGTACTTTTTGAGTTAGAGCGTCCACAATCACATACATCCACACACACACATCATTCCGAAAAGTCTAAACGTGTTCTGGAACCTCAAAACGTGTATTTCCGTTGTAATCTCGAAGTCGATTTTTTTCGTGATCACAATACTTTCCCATTACTACGTATGGAGAAAGTAATAAAGCTATGTACACACTATGCGAACAATGGCGAACGAACGGCACCGAAAGAAAGAATTCGTTTAGTGTGTACAGTCAAACGAATGCGAACGAATGCTAATGATTGCATGCGTTCGCTAGGGTTCGCTAGCCGTGCGATAAATCAAGAGAATTCGGTGCGCAGTGTGTGGGCGGAAATCGTTAGCATTCGCTTTTCGGTCGCACATTGTAGTTGGATGTTTAACTGCCAAACAAAATTGCAGTCTTGCACGTGTTGTAAATAAGGAAATAAATAATGGAGTTGTCAAATGACATCATACTTGAATTAACTGAATTTTATCCATTTTATGGGACCCAACAAATAAAAACTATAAGTTAACATACAAAAGCGATGCATGGAAGGAGATTGCGGAATGTTTAAAGTCTCTTTCTTCTAGTTTTTTTCCTGAGTAGTTCACTTAACACTATGAATGATGATGCACTTGCGATAATAATTTCATCTTCGGACATTGTAATTACAATATTAAAAAATCGGTACAACATACATTGTATAAACTTTCTCATATACTAATGCGTCGTTTCCTTATCTTTAGAAAATGAAAATCGTATGAGCATGTTTTTAGGAAATCCAATTTTTGTTAAAGTTGACCAAGAATAAACTAGCCTTATATTCATTCATTGAGAAAAATAAAACACGTAGTAATATTGAAGATGTAAACTCAAGTAACTATACGAAATTTTATCAAAATCGTTACAGCCGTTTTTGAGAAAATCGAATTATTGTTAAAGTTGCCTAGAATAAACTAGCCTTATATTCATTTTTTGATAAATATGAACTATTTGGTGTTATTGAAGACGTAAACTCAAGTAACCGTACGAAATTTGATGAAAATCGTTTGAATCGTTTTTGAGAAAGTCAAATTGTTGCTAAAAATAAGTGGAATAAACATCCCTTAATTATCGAACAATGTCAACCTTTTCTTCATTGATTCTGCTCAGTATGATAAAATACCTAAGGTACGCTCTACCGTTTAGGCTCTAGAGCCAGTAACAGACAGACAGACGGCATTGCGAAAACCACTTTTTCGGACTCAGATACATCTAAAGCGTATATTTCCATCAAAATCTCGAGGTCGAATGTTTTCGCGATAACAATACTTTCTCAATATACTTCGTATATGAGAAAGTAAAAATGAAGAGAAAATGACAAAGATGATTGATCGCTCATTTTCGGCGAATTCACGTCCCCATAATCCTTTAAAATCCCTTTTTGATGGATTGAGATCAGCGACAAATACAAAGTATCCAACGGAATCACATGAGACAGCGAGTCCCAGTAGTATAGTTGAATTAATAACGCAAATTAATCCTATTTAGCCACTTCACGACGGATAAGCATATTTTTTGCGGTGGAATGAATTATTGAAAAGTTTTTATTCCCTGCCCAAAATGTTGTGGTCTCCTCTATCGGATCGAATTTAAAACGTATTTTTAAGATAATTTTCTTGATGCTTGTTAATACGCGTCTACCGATAACCGTAGTTTACGACCGCGTAAATTGAGAACTTAAAAGGCTCTTCCTCGAAATCAGATTATGGTCATCTGGGAAATGGAAAATTGAAAAGATACCGCCAAAAAAATAGATACGAAAAGAAGCAAAAATAAACTGCCTCCTCAAACGTCCCTTTTTGTAATTGAATCGAACCTTCAATATAAAAAAGCTATCTTTCGAGCTGAAAAAACAAACATTCCTTTCGTGAAAAAATTGGGATCGGATCCGATAACACACCTGAACGAAAATATCATCATTTTTTCCGAAGGAAAAAATAAAGTTCTCTCATTGAGTTTCGAGGAGGATGAAAAAATCGGTACGATAGACATTTTGCAAACTTTCTCACATACTCATACGTTTAGTTGTCTTTAGAAAAATATGAACTACTTATGTAGAATCATTATAAACATCAACTTAAATAACTCGACGAAATTTGATGAACATCGTATGAGCCTGTTTTCAGGAAACCCAATTGTTGTTAAAGTTGCCCAAGAATAAACTAGCTTTATATTCATTTTTAGGGAAATATGAACTACGTAGTATTGTTGCAGACGTATACTTAAGTAACGCTACTAAATTTGATCAAAATTGTTTGAGCCATTTTTGAGAAAATCAAATTATTGTTAAAGTTGCGTAGAATAAACTAACCTTATATTCATTTTTTGAGAAATATGAACTATTTGGTATTATTGATGACGTAAACTCAAGTAACTACGAAATATGATCAAAATCGTTAGATCCGTTTTTGAGAAAATTAATTTGGTGAAAAAAATTCATAGAATAAACTTCACTTAATTATTGGGCAATGTCAACCATTTCTTCATAGCTTCTACTCTGTATGATAAAATGCCTAAGTTCGAGATTTCATTCATTTTTGCTGTACCGCTTAGGCTCCAGATCCAGTAACATTCAGACAGACGGCTTTGCGAAAACCACTTTTTCGGACTCATTGTCAGATACGCCTAAAACGTATATTTCCATCAAAATCTCGAGGTCGAATTTTTTCGCGATAACAATACTTTTTCAATATACTTCGTATATGAGAAAGTAAAAATGAAGAGGTAAGTCGAGCTGGATAGAATAAATGGAGCGGATGAAAGAGAGAGAGGGAGGAGTGGGATAGGAGACTGGGAGAGGGAGAGAGAGAGAGAAGGATAAAGGGAGAGAAGGGTATGGGAGGGTAGAGGTCGAAGCGAAACGATCTATAAACCAAATCACTCACCCAACCTCATTCTCCCTCCCTATCTCCCTTCCTTCCTCCCTATCTCCCTTTCTTTCCTTCCTATCTCCATGCCCCTCCGAACTTTTACCTCTTCCCAAACTTTTGTCTCGCACATTCTCCCCAGATAAAATTCAGAATGGCGCGTCACCTGCTCTCCAATGGCCCGTGTAAAAGACATCCTTGCACGATAGCCTAGAGGTGAGGGGCGACTCGTTTGAGGAAAGGGGATTTTTCCGCGCTAGTTTTGAGGGTAGAATTAGGAGCAACGGGGCTGGTTATATAGGGAAGGGGAGGTGATTGGGAAATTTTGATGTAACGATAAATGGGACATTTCTAAGGGGTAAAAGGGTTAGATAAATAGAGGATCAGAATTAGAGAGAGAGAGAGATGGAGGAAGTGGATAGGGAGTTGGATAGGAATTGCGTCGATTTCGAGCGCTTATTGTTAGATGCTCCCACGAGATGAACCTGGAATTTTAGTTTAGTTTGGCTGGATCCGGTCTGAGAAGAATAATTATAATACCTGAGTAAGTTTTGAAATGTGCGGTCTGTTTCGCTAATGGCGGAGGGAAGTCTTTTACTTTGGTGATAATTTTTAGCTTTATTCCTTCAAGTTTTATATTCGTTATCGGTATGAGACGCTTTTACTCTCCAAAGTTTTTGCTTGCCTTCCTTCTTTATGGAATTTATAATAGCTGGCCAAGAAAGGTTTTATGTTAAGCAAATTAGTTAATTAGTTTGAAAAAATACGCCAGTTCGTGCTTTATGATTTTATAATTTAATAAAAAATTTATAGTTTGTTATTACCTTGCCAATAGAAATATATTAAATGCATTAAAATTAATAGGACAAATACATTCTTTCAAGGCAGAGAAAACCTGAGAAAAATGTGCCAAGTTCTTATTCAGCAATTGGAAAGTTACATAATTTTATCGTAATAACGTCACTGGCATATATGTTTATTCATTTTCTTATAATCTAGACCAGGGGTTTCCAAAGTAGGGGCCACGACCCAATGGTGGGCCGCAAAACATTCCATAAAGGCCTCAAAGAAGGGTCAATCAAATTATTTTTACCCAAAATTTAGGCTAAATTGTTCCCAAGATAATGGGATTTGAATGTTATTAAATTCTAAGGTTTTAATTTTAAATACATCCTTATAAATTCTTACTTGGTAATATTTTATAAGGTATAATTTTGGTTGGCCGAATAACATATTTTCTATTAATATTGGGTAGCGGAGAAAAAAGTTTTAAAAAAACTGATATAAACCAAAGGTGGGGAACTTTTTTCACATGGCGGGCCGCATAAGTGGTGGCGAATCTTTCATGGGGCCGTATTGGAAGTTGCCAATGCTTTGGCGGGCCTGATTGGTTTAAATTGTAGTTACTGAGACTATAAGGTGTCATATAAGTGGAAATAAATTCTAAATTAGTGTGTTTGAGATTAACATTTTAGTATTAAATGCTTCATTATCATTATTTGGATTTAAAAATATGAGTTTATGTGTTAAATTCTACGGATCTCTTTTTCATCACTGCTTCGCGGACCAGGCAAAACGCTCTCGAGGGCCGCATGCGGCCTGCGAGCCGGAGGTTCCCCACCCATGATCTAGACTCTCATTTCAACGGAGAAAATAACTCATATGATTTTGCCCTAAGTCAGTTCCACCGATCAAAATAATTTGACGGCGAACATAAATGTATTTTAATGCGCCAAAGGAAGCTAAACAATCGATCATTTTATAAAGTTTCTTAACGTCTATTCATTATTTGTCTATTCTAAAGCTGCACGTAGAATTTAGAAATCGATGTGACTTCGACGTTAAAATGCGTCGATAAATTATTCTTTAATTTGTTTTAGATGTCAGGATTTGCGCGCTTTGTTGAAGAAATCGACAGGAGGGTGTCTAAGATAACGCTTCGTGTTTTCTTTAATGCAATTAATCTCCGTCATTTTTTTATGCCGTCATTCGGATGCGAGCGAATGAAATGTTATCACAACTCACTTCTTCTCGTTTTAATTAGCCCCATCCTTTGATCGATAGAATGATTATCGGTATCCATAGAGACGCATCTTCCCTCTTAAAAAAATCACTCTATGCTCAATGGTCTTCTTAAAAGGAGAAAGGAAGGAAGGACCTCTCGTAAGGGAAGAGGCGGTAGAGGCAATGGGAGTGGGGGAATTAGGTATTGCGTTATGGAGGAGTGGAATGGGAGGAGTGGGATGGGGAAGGGAGCATTATGGGGCCTAAGAAGAGATCGTAAAAAGAAGGATGATGATGATGAAAGTGAGGAGATTACTCTGTGAGTCAGATATAAGAGACGGAAGAGAGAAAGAAAGAGAAAAAAAGGGAATGAAGAGGCGGAGAAAGTATTAACAGGGAAGATACTGCCGAGACGAGAGGCGCAAGAAAATAAAAAATAAAAGGGCGCTAGCGAAAATTGCTGCCGTTTTAACGGCGATCGGGAACGAGTTTCGTATCGCGTGCTCCCCGTACTTGTATAAGGAGAAGTGCGTTTCCTACGGAGGAGGTCAGGGGAGGGGAAACAAAAGAAGGTACGTGATGCGGTAATTAGCGAGGGCATAGTCTCGAAGGCGGTGCCTATAAAATCGATGTTGATGGCGGAAAGTAGATTGCCGGAAGACCAATCACGTTTTAAAGAATATACCCTTTTGTGTATTGATTGAAATGTTGCCTCCTTTCTTCGTATACACTGTACGCCGACTCACGAATTCTAAATGAATTTTAAGGGTTTTGTTTTTCTTCGTTTATTTATAATTTAAGTTAATTGTTTTGGATAAAGAAAATAATTATCCCCTATATAATTTGCTTGGTTATGCGTGATAGTGTAATGCTCAGCCTGCGTTTCCATTGGTTGAATGGCAAGCCAATCAGGGTGTTTGATATTTGAAAGGTATGCACAAATTATTTATAAAAATAATAAGTACGAGATTTTAAGTTAAATAATATATTCCTTCCCTTCATATGGACGGGATTATATTCTTGCTGACGAAGGGCTTCGGCCCGTTTTTCGTGTGTCACAGCACTCACAGCGGCTCTCCAGTTTTGGTAAGTGTCCACTGGGCTTCCTCCAACACCTTGTTGCCACCTTTATAGTAAATACCTTTCCTTTAACTTTAGTTATAGTATAGTATATATAAGGTACTTATTAGAATCAGGGAAGTTGCCCTGCGAAAGTCGCACAGGATTAAGAAAAAGTCAAGCGAGCTCAAGTTAAGTGCTTCCAAAGGTATAGTGGTACCAACGAGAGATGGAGCTTCTTTAATTAAGAAATTTTGCCCCCAATATTGATTTACGAGGGTACCGACAGATCAATTGAAAATCTATCTAAGTTATTGGATGTCTTAAAAACTATTCAACCAAAATCCACCGAGAGTGAACGAGTCTTTTCGACATCCTCGACGTTTTGTTCAAAGAAAAAAGCTGGCTTGAGTGATAAATCGCTCAACATACTATGCTTCTAAGAAAGTTATTTTGTACATGATAATTTTCTTATATTTTTGTTGTTTTGTTTGAATTTTCCTAGAATATTTTCTTTATTTTTTGTTTTAACAATAAAAAATTCCGGGAATTCTGAGGAAATATATTTGCCAATCCCGAGATTGAAAACATACCGGGAAAATGATCTTCTAGCAATTAGGTGTTGAGTGAAGAAAACCCAGTGAACACTTTCCAAAAGAAAGGGTGTCAGAGAGACACTTAAACACAGGTCAATAGATGCTTTCGGGATGATTCCTTGGTCAGCACAAGGTATATACTACATCATTGTAACATTTTCATTCACTCCGATTCTTTTTTATCTCGCTTTCTAATTCTAGGAACCTGTCCTAAAATATCTCTCATCAGCGACGAAAATAAAAAGTCTTAAACCATGTCTGACGCACTTATTGATTTTCGAATATCACTCTGTGTATATTCCCGCAAACGTACTTTTAAAGTTCGTTGGGAAGCTTTAAATGATTCTTACACCAAGACAGACTTGATTGGATGAATTGACCGAAAGCTTTCCTCTCTATGCTATAATCTGATACTTATTCAATTACGTGCTACTTCTTCAGTTTGGATTAAATCCCTTCTCCAACTTCCGTCCACTTATCTGAAGGCGCTTCTTTCACATGTGTGAAGGCATACGTAGTCACCCAAATTTTTCTATTGCTACGGCACCTAATCTTCTTCACTTCCATTGAAACTCTTGCAGCTTCTTTTTCTGCAGTATTTTAATGATGTTTTAATTGTTTATATGTTGAGTATCCAAAGAGAGCAGTAGAAAAAACTTCCTGAAACACGAATTTCGGATTTTTCCTGTGGGCTGTAACCCAATGGCCTATCATCATACCAAATTTCATATTTGTAGTCCTTTTAGAAGTAAACTTGGTTTTCTGTCATACAAATGTAAGCAGCTATTTATAACAGATATAAGGAAACGCTTCATATTTATACTCCTACCATATCCTTACTGTTCCCTCTCGACGAAATTTCAAACGCACTATAACAGTATAATTGTGCATTATGGATTACATATTAAAACGTAAAGAGAGCTATATACTTTCAGTGCCTGCGACTCGAACATTATAATGTTTATTACAGGGCGGACTTTTCATTACATACCATAAATATTGCGACAACATTATTTACATTAAATATCAACGGGGTAATTGTTCAAATCTATTTGTTTAACGGAAAATTTCTAGTGATATCAGACCAGTCTAAAGAGCTGCACGCAGGGACGTAGCGAGGGTGGAGGTTTTGGCAGTTCAAACCAACACCCCTCCCCTCTTTATCTCCCAAGGTAATTTTGAAAGGGCGTGGAACCGGAACCGAAGCGAAAACCGTAACCGAAAACAATCGATGATATTTTGGCAGAGTGACACCGAAAACGAACCGAAAAATTGTCCTGAACACGAGTCAAAACTGAAAACAGTACCGTTTATTTCGGTCCTTTTTTCGGGCCATATAAAAGGCATGAGTGAAAGACGTATGAAAAACGCGTAGAAAAAATCTGATGTGGCCAACACATGACTTTCTCCATATTTGGGGTATAGATATTTAAATTATTATGAATAGCATTATGAAGCAAAATTATCATTTCGTATAGTAAAAGAATACAGTCGTAAATTACGTATATTTTGAAAATGTTTACGGAATTCACCGCTACATGGTGGTATTAAGAAAAAGCAAAATATCTCCGAAATGGATGGTTCTACGAAAATTTGTTTCAAACAAAACTTGGAAGAAATATTATTTTCTACAACTTTGGTTCTTACGAAGATGAACAATTACGACGTTTTTAGGGAGATATATGACCGAAACCGAAAAAACCGATTATTTATAATTCCTAAACAATAACTGCTATGGAAAATTCTTTCAAATGAAAGTTGTAGGAAATCACATTCTCTATAACCTTTGTATAGAATTGTATATACAATAATGATGTTTTAACGGAGAAATATCGCCATAACCGAATTGGGTTTCGAATAAACCTCGACTTACGGTTAACCGGTATTCTCCAAAAACTAATCAGTTCTTTGTGCCCATCCCAAAGTGTTATATATGAAATTTGGTAAGTACTTTTTGAGTTAGAGCGCCCACAATCACATACACACACATGCACATACACGCACACACACAGACAGACATCATTCCGAAAATAGTCTAAACGTGTTCTAGAGACCTCAAAACGTGTATTTCCGTTGAAATCACGAAGTCGATTTTTTTTGTGATCACAATACTTTCCCATTACTACGTATGGAGAAAGTAAAAATGCGGGGTCAAGGCTATGACGGGTCAGCAAGTCATTAGCGGGAAAAACAAAGGAGTAGAAGCGTGCATAAGACAGGTTATACCTATTGCATTGTATGTCCACTGTTCAGCTCAGAGTTTAAATCTTGCAATTTCTAAGTTTTGCGATATCTCAGATGTTAGAGATTGTACACTACTAATCAACAAGGTGTATGTAGTATTCAATACACCGAAAAGGCTTCATGTGATGAAAAGAAATATTGAAGAATTTTATCCACAAAGCAGGAGGGAAAAACTGAAACAACTGTGTGCCACTAATTAGATGGAAAGATACGACTTCGTCGATTCTTTCCACGAGCTCACGAGTAAAGTTATTCCTGCTATAGAAGAAATAAATCTTTGGGCTGACATAAAGTCAGCAAGTTATGCCGGCGTCTTCCTCAATTCCATCAAACAAACAATTTTCTGCGTCGCTCTTTTCTGCTTGCACGAATTATTTTCACATATTGTGCAGCTTTTTGTTTTATTGCAAAAAGAAAACCATGCGGAAGATGTTATTGCATAGTTGCGCAATTTACGTAAATACAAAAATCTATTTCAACAAACATTTCATAGATACTAAAAAAAATGGTAAAAAACACAATTTTTCTTTATCAAGACTACGATTTGCAAAAACGCAGTGGCACCGATCCATCATTCCAGCAGAGCAAACGAAGCTTATTTCAGAGTTATATATATATATATATATATATAATCCGTTTTCAGAGGCAGTTATTATGTTTTTAGAGGATCGATTCATCAAGCGCAAAAATATATTTCAGATTTTCATGTGCCTTCTTCCGAAAGACTCTGAAAATGAAGCTACAGATCAACAAATTAATGAACTAATTATTCTTTCGAATTTTTATATAAACGACATGGAAAATAAATCGAAAAATCTGAGAGTTAAAATGAATCTCTGGTACAGATACGTGAGTAAAATTATTATAGATAAACAACTAAAGAAGGCAATAGACGCTTTAAACATGTGCAATCACTCATATTGCCCATATGTAGATAGATTGTTGGTTATCCTAACTGCGCTTCCAGTATCTACAGCCTCAGCGGAGCGATCATTCTCCACGTCCAGACGTCTGAGAAATTATATGAGTAATTCAATGGGAGACGACCGTCTGAATGGATTAACTCTTTCACATATTTATCGAGATATTACATCTTCAGTTGAAGGTATAATTGATGGATTATCTTAGAAAATCAGACATCTAGATTTCGCTCTTTAGCAGCGGTTTAATTTTTCCAAGCTGGTAACCAATTCATTTAATATTTTCATCGTGTTCGATAAATTTATATGATTTATACAAATCATACTTTATAGTACGTATTATAATTAGTAATAGCCCCAATTTCAATGAATAAATCAATGCTTAATGTATCAAAAATTTTAATTAAAAAACTGCGGTCATTAAAAAACTTTGCTTTCAGAGGCGTCTCCCACTTGCTGTTACGCAAAAGCGACCCCAAATAGAAATTCTGGCTACGCCCCTGGCTTCACGAGTGTATTTCCTGAAAAGTTACACGTCCATTTACAGTGAATGAGGAACCGTACGCTTAAGCTTCTTGCGGAACCAATTCCTAAACAGAAAAAAGAGTGGTCACTTGGGCGACGAGATCGTGGAATGCTATTGGCGCAGGAATTATTCGCTCCTCGTTGGAGCGGAATGGAATTCGTAAGGGAGGGGAAAAGGGAGGGATCGCATTCCCGGAATTCCCCGGCGTATTAATTAGAGGTCGGCGCCCGAGATTGAGGAAGAGCTCTTTTCTGGAAGAGTTAGAGAAAGAGAGAGAAAGCCATTTGTGGGAAATGGAGGAGAGTGAAAAAATAGTGGACGTATACGAGACAAAAACATTGACCCTGAAGCTTCATTGGCATTGTTATATAAGGTGATAGAACTGCCCAGTAATAGTAGGTTAATTCTTGATAGTGTGCATTATCCATCGTAACAATTTCGGTTATTCGCGTGATAATTCTTAAGTATTATTGTGGATGGTAAACTAAATTTATTCTATTTGTTGCGATGTTTTACAATGTAGAACATTCTCGGCCTTTGCAGTGAGAATACGAAATATCTCCGAGGTAAATGTGTGGTAATTAAAAGTTTTGTTATGATAAAAAGATTGAATATCGCTCGTTGATCCATTTGTAGCGGAAAATTGAGCAAGAGTATTTTCTATATCAAGGGTTCTTTGGTCACAATTTTAATCGCATTAATTTCGAAACCAAGTTTTCTTTTGACTGACATCTCAGTCACTGAAGATTTCGACGCACGCAATTTTATGCTGCCTTCGGTTATTAGTTCGCGTACAGGTTATACTAAACCAGGGGTTCCAAAACTTTTTGAAGCCACGGAACCCTTATATTGAAATATTTTTGTTAGCGGAACCCTAACTAGGAGACGGTAAGCCAAATTTTATAACCACTGTAATTGTTATTTACATATTTTATGTATCTTACATTATACGGTTTATAAGTGAAGTTCAAGTTTCCTGATGTAAGTAGGAGAAGAAAGAACGTATCGGGTCTCTTCCTCTGTCTATCGCGGAACCCCATTTAGCTTCTGCGGAACCCTTGTGTTCCGCGGAACACAGTTTGAAGACCTATGTACTAAACGAATAAAAAGCAATAATTTTGGCTGTTTAGAAATGTTTTTTTTTAATGATGCATTCTCCGCAAATCCAATTTTAGGCTTGTCTGCAGGTAGGGGGAAAACCCCAAGACGAATCACAACATCCATGCCCGAAGCGGGATTCGAACCCGCGACCTTTCGATTAGTAGGCAGGCACACTACCTACCAGTTTAACCCGGCATTTTGTTATGCATTGCATGAGAAAAGGAAATTTTTCTATTTAATTTACACATTATCCCGCAAATGCAGCTTTCTTTCGTTCATGATTTATTTGCAGATATCTGCCAATAATTTCAAATGTCCCCTTCAAATGCTTTTTTTTCTTTTTTCCCAAATTGTTTTATCATTTTTGCTTTTGAAGATGTTCAAATCCTTCCATCATTTCCAATTATCAATTCCCTTAATCTTGTTCGCCTTTTATTTCCCTTAAAATCTCAAGGACTAAAGTGTGGGAAAACAGAAAATAAAATCCCAACTGATTGAAACTATTTGTCTGCGAGTTTTATGATTCCTCACTCAAACGACTGGTTGTAAAATAAAACCAATACTCTGATGGAATGGTATAGATCGGATCGTCAAAGATACGCACCGAAGCTTTAACTTGAGCAATGATTTTCTCTAACTTTATAAAGTAATATATCGTGTTTATATCCGCTTAGATCTCGAGGAAGAGATCCCTAAAAACCGTTCAGTATTAGAATATATATATATATAGGTATATATATATATATAGGTACATATATATATATATATAATATTTATTCCACAAGAATAGCATATAACAAAATACAGAAAGTTCAATTTTATATGGTGTAATATAGATACCCAAGAGGAAAACCTGATTTGGGGTTACCATTCAGTAAATTTACACTTAAGGCAGGCGAATGGCTGGTGTAGTAAATACATTATTTAACATACAAAATAGACATACTTGCGGAAGATGAAAGGTAAATGAGGATATTTAGGGCAACTAGGTGTTGAAGGAAACCCAGTGAGCACTTACTGGAAGGAGAGCCGCTCGGGTGTCGGAGAGACATTTGTAGACGTTGTTGGAGCTTTCGGGATGATCCCTTCGTCTCTCTTGTGCTGACGATGGAATCATTCCGAAAGCTCCAACGACGTCTACAAATGTGTCTCTCCGACAACCCAGCGGCTCTCCTTCCGGTAAGTGCTCATTGGGATTCCTTCAACATCTAGTTGCCCTAAAAAAAAAGGAAAAAAATACACACACACAAACTATTATAATTGCCCGCCAAATATGACGTGTACGCGTGAATTAAATGGTGTATTAAAATAAAATAACAATAATGACACCAACATTTATGTACACTAAAACGTAAAAAATAAATATAAAATCCACATAATCGAAAGTTCCAGAAAGTAATAATAGTCATGAGCATATAAAAGTTGTTTGGCAATGTTATACATATGTTAATGAATATTTATGTTAAACATAATAAATAATTCTACGTGAATTTTGTTTCATAAATATAAATGACCTTATCCACAATAATCATTACTCAGATTGTAATGTTTTAATACGATTTTTTCAAAAATTTTATACATTTCTTACTTATCAGATTCGAGCCAACAATAAACTTTAACATTGGCAGTTGTCATGGCGACGAATTCGAATAAATGCGTAAAAATCACTAAAAATAATTGTTAAACGTAATTTTTGGTCTTTTTCGAAAGAGATTTTAATTTCTACGATATGGAAATTCATTTTCATAGTTTTCTAGGCAAAACTATGAAAATCCCGCGTCGGTATCTCATTTTAAAGATATTTTAAATGTTTAAGAATAAAGGCATGCTCGCTTCATTTCAGCTCTGCCCATGTAATTCAAACGGAGAATAGATATGCTCTTGGATTTAAACCGAGAACTACTATCTACACGGTGAGCAGCTTCAAATTGAAAAGCCCAGTTATTCCTGAAAGTTAGATCGAAAAAATTGAAAAGCTTTTTAGTTATAGGCGGTTTTCCTTATTCTCCCATATAACTCTGTGACCGGATTTCTTAGCTCACTAGTACAAGTGCCCGTCAAAAGTGACGGGGAACAATTTGGTTTATTGACACGGTACTCATTAAATAAAAATGTATTGAGTGGGCATAAATTCGGAAAATGCACATACAGAGTTGGTTAGCCGCTTCCTTTTTACTTTCTCCATACGAAGTAATGGGAAAGTATTGTGATCACGAAAAAAATCGACTTCGAGATTTCAACGGAAATACATGTTTTGAGGTCCCTAGAACACGTTTAGAGTATTTTCGGAATGATGTCTGTGTGTGTATGTGATTGTGGGCGCTCTAACTCAAAAAGTACTTGCCATATCGTTAACAAACACTTTAGCATGTGTAAAAAGAACTGATTAGTTTTTGGACAATAACGGTTAAGCGGAAGTCGAGGTTTATTCGAAATCCGATTCAGTTTTTGCGATATTTCTCCGATAATACGTCATTATTGTATACATTGACCATTACAAAAAATGTGGAAAATATAATTTCCTACATCTTTTAATAAAACAATTTTCCATAGCAGTTATTGTTTAAGAATTATTTATAAAAAATCTGATCTGGCCAACACATGACTTTCTCCATATTTGGGGTATAGATATTTAAATTCTTTTTATGAATAGCATTATAAGGCAAAATTATTATTTCGTATCGTAAAAGTATACAGTCCTCCTTATTTCCGTAAATTACGTATATTTTGAATTTATTTACAGAATCCACCGCTACATGGTGGTGGCTCTGTATACTGCAAATTAAGAAAAAGCAAAATATATCTCCGAAATGGATGGTCCTACGAAAATTTGTTTCAAACAAAACTTGGAAGAAATATTATTGTCTACAACTTTGGTCCTCACAAAGATTACCAATAACGACGTTTTTAACCCCTCAACGCCGAGCGACGTGTCCTGCACGTCCGTGGTAGTCCTTGCTTTCTTTACTGTTTAACTCACTTACTATTAAATACATCTATAAAACTATAATATATTTTGAAAGAGGAAACTTTGGGATTTTTTATAATACATGTCAAATAATTTTACTATTTTTTCTATATTTTATAATCTTCGTCAAAGTTTGCGATGAATTTTCATTTTTGCGCAGAAAATACGGAGCTCCACCATATTCTTTTATCTATTGACGCAAGGAATATTCTTAAATATTAATAACCTTTATATATTTTGAAAGAGGAAGATTTGTCCTTTCTAGTAATGCATATCTTGTAATTTTAATATAGTTTTTATAATCTACGTGAAAGTTTGGGTGAAATTTTCGTTTTTGCCCCGAAAATTCGCTAAATACGCAAGGGAGATTCGTCAATCTGAATAAGCTATATGTATTTTGATAGAGGATGCTTTGGCCTCTTCAGTAATGCACATCAAGTAATTTTACTATTGTTACTGCATTTTATAATCTAGGTGAAAATTTGCGTTGAATTTTCCTTTTTGCCCCGAAAATTCAGTGCACCAACACATTCTTTTGTCTAATTACGCAAGGCAGATTCGTTAATCTGAATAATCTATACGTATTTTGATAGAGGAAGCTTTAGCCTCTTCAGAAATGCACGTCCTGTAATTTAACTATTGTTATTGTATTTTATAATCTAGGTGAAAGCTTGCGTTGAAATTCTCATTTTCCCACCATATTACCGTGTTTCCGCTTCTAAAAATCGCTTTTCAATGCACGAGGAATGATTTATTTGGCTTTTGAAGTCGGGTCTTCTCACAGAAGAAATATAATCTTTTCCCTACCATATTTTTTTATCTTGGGTGAGCCTTGAGAGAAAACTCTTCGCTCCTTGAATTACGAAGGAAAAAGGTCTCCTATATACTATATACACACAGCCTACTTGAGATGCTTCTAAAATCGCTTTTCCATTCATCAAGAATCCTTCTGTCATAATCGGCTCTCTCTGTGCTTTGCTTCATTTTACTTCACAAGCCCACTGAAAGGTTCCTTCCATTGTAGTTTGAGTTCCCTTCCCGGAAGATATATAAAACATTGGTATCTTTTCACAGAGAAGCTTACTAGATAGTATGTTTCGAGTGTTTATAAGATAAATTTCATGCTTTATTCAATTACGCATGTGTACATTTTCTAAAACAATCGGGAAAAGACTTGTGAGCTAATATGTAACTTTTAAAAGTTTTCCATATTCTGCGCCTAAAAGCATTTAAGATATATGCAACATCGTATCTCCACTTCTAATGAACTAAATGTAACCATTTTTTCTATGTGACTTCTGTAATGATAAAGAATGATGACTGCGTAACTAAAACGTTTATATTATTAATGAAACACCTTCAAAAAATTCATAAATACAACATTTAGTTAAAGATTTCCAGTCAAGATATGGAAAAGTTGACATACGACAAACTTTTCACCTAATTGGTTTAGATAGGTACATTCAGCGATGAAATGTTTAGTAATGTTTTAGAGTTTCTATCTGTATTTCCTCTCGAGTTATCGATAGAGGGGATGGTTAGCGTGCCTATCTCCAAATGTCATGGTCGCGGTTTGAATCCTGCCGAGGGCATATCAAAATAAAGATATCATTATTCGCAATTTTTCTAGCGAGCGGTGAAACTCGGCCGTTATGTAAACAAAAAAGTACTGATCCTGCGTCACTATGTAAACAAAGCGTTTAATACAGACACACAAGCCTGGCCTTTTATATAAGAGTAATTATATAGATTTTGCCGTTCATCTGTACACCACTAATAAGAAAGTCGTATGAAGGAAAAGCCGAGAATTGTCTCCCGAGGTCTCGTTTCTGCTATTGCGCAAGTAGAGATTCCACGATTCGCATGATGAATGAGAGACGTACGCTATCGTGGAGACGAGCCATTTGCTACGGATAAAATTCCGCGGCGCAGTTCGTGTCAGCATCGACTGCTATCGCAGTTATCACCCTCGCCGCTTGACATAAGGGGAGCACCACCTGCGAATCGGATAGGCAGATTTATCTGTTTATTTCGTGGGGTACTTGAGGTCGCCTTTCTCTTACTCTATCTCGAGTTCGGCTGATAGAAGTGACTCCTCTTCCTACATAATTGCTACACACTTAGAACTGGTTAAGTCTTACTCTTATTTCCCTGGATACCTTTGGTAATCGTTATTTACATAAAAAAATTCTTATGAAAGTTATTTTAAGGGTTTCAACCTGCGGACCAAGAGGACTCGAAAGCATTGCTCTATAGGTTTTTGGGCAAAATATAGTATTTATTGATGAATAGTAAGCTATACTTTTTCAATAAACCGCTGTTTCTCATGGTGAACTCAAGTATGAAAATATAAATATGACACATAAAAGATGAGAAAATAATAATCGCATCCACATGGTATACCTCTTAGATCCATTTAATACTTTCTTGAGAGCGATTTTTCTCTCCTTTCTTATTATAATTTAATGGCATTTGACTTAAAATTCACTCTAAAAGATATCGTACGAGCGGTTCATTCTTCCGTTGAAGAATAGGGGTTTTACGTATAAAAAATTGTAAAATTAAGTAGTGCTTGTCTTCGATATCTCCAATAACCATAACAAGGCTATAATAAACACTTGTTATGCCTATTGGATGTACCTAAGGCAAGTAATTAATTTTTCGAATTTTTCAATACTTTTGTCCTTCAGAAGATTATTCAATTAGACTTCCTAAATATTGCCCTATGAATGGTCATAAGAGGTATTTTAAGCTTCTCATAAGCTAAATATAAAATTTCCATTGCTCAAACAATTTTCAGTTCATTTTTCAACTTTGTTATCATCTGATGGAGTTACATCGAATAAAATGCGCGTATCTCGATCTCATCTATCTATTCATGCTAGTATACATATACAGAAATTTCCGTTTAAATTGGAAGTTTATTTTTTAAGAAAAAAACAGCGGGACATAAAAACCGTTATTTTAATGGATGCAAACGCGCCAGATTTATATCGAAACCGGGTCATAAAAGTTATCTCCTCGTCCATCCGTTTTTTTTCCTCTCGCGTCCCAATAATTAAATCAAATTATGTGTATTCCCACATCGGAATCCTAACGCATCTAGCGGGGTTTTACGTTTTTATTATTATAATTAATTGCGCACTTGTTCCCTTGCCGCCGCAAAAAAAAATATGTACCCTTGCGCCTTCCCAGTACTCGTTATTTCGAGCACGACTTCTGGAACGCACCGACGTTCGAAAAATGCTCAAAAAGAGAATTTTTTTAAAAAAATTCCGAACGGGCGATCGTTATTTAATAGCGATCAAGTACTTCGTTCTCAGTCGATTAATGGTATGCGAACGGAATTCGCGAGTTAATTAGTTCTCCTGTTTCTGTGCCACTGCGTTTGCGTCGTGTAGATTGGATGGCGACGGACATTTTTCAAACGGAAATTCGGTCCCAATTGGCTTCGCCTTTTTTTTATAACGATCGAGAGAATAAATTAGAAGAGGCGAAAGAGAGAGAGAGAGAGACAAATAACGCTCGCTGTAAAACACGAATGGATACAGGATATCAATCATCGATGCCAACGGCGCCCCCTCTCGCGTATTCCTCTCGAACGATTCTTCATCCAACCCCACTGCCACAGTCCATGACGAATCCTCCTCCAACTAAACCCCACCCATTCCCTCTCTCCCCCCTCCCCACCCCCCTCGAAGCATTCCCTCGTCCCCCCCACCATCCCTTTCTCCACCCCCTCTTCCCCCTCTCGACTCTATCCCATAGGGCAGCGTTTCCCAACTTGGATGCCGCGAAGTTTTCTGAGGGGTGCCGCAAAAATGATTCTGTTTTTCCATTTTCGGCCTCATTCCTACTAATTTCGATTTTTTTTCGTTGGGTAATTCGTAGCGTGCCCCTTCACTAGTACTGTAATTTTTATCTTTACCTATACTAATGGGAAGTTACTTTCTTGTGCATTATGTATCAAAGCAAATATGTTTGTATGGTGTAAGTACCTGTAATTAACTGTTGAAACTAGGAAACGTTGATGACTGGTAGAAGAAATAATGATAAAATCTTGATTTTATGCTTTATATGTGATAATTAAAAAACCACGATTATGTATTACTTATGGTGGATAGGGAGTGGCGCAGCCAAATTCTGAATAGTCACAGGTTGGGAAACACTGCCATAACATGTAAAAGGATGGGTCTATGACCGCTGTTGAGATGCGAAAACAAGCAAATCCGAAGAATCGTGCTTACGTATTTGCACTCAAATTTTGCCAGGCTATTTATATTGCGATGATTGTTCTTTAGAATTAATTAAAATTAAAATTAATTGAGGATGTTTGATTTTTAATGTAACCTATGCTAAGTACTCACTCCAATGATCCAAATATTCTGTGCAAAGCGGGGTCTAGTCGAGTGTTGATGTGCCCCACGAATGTTTTAGCCCACCTATTCTTTCTTTCACTTTGGCTTCTATCTCTGCAATTTCTTGTATTGAAATTATGACGAAATCGTAAATGAAAGAGGGGTGAAACTTTGAGTGTAGATTTATTTACTGCTGCCATTTGTTTTTCTTTAGATTTGAGTTTTGAAAAATATTCGGGATCGGATAGGGGTTCATTAATTTTTGTATAACATCTCCGGAGGAATAAAATATGGAAAACTGAAATTTTGAGCGTACATTTCAGCATTCATACAGCTTATTCTTGAAAAGTTTTAGTTTTTTAAATTTACAGAGGTGGATAGGGATATAAAACAAGATTGCTTGCGTTCGTAAGTTGAAGTATAACCACATGAACGATTAAAAAAAACACTAATACTATACGTTAATGGATAACATTATACTTGTTTTAATGTGCAGTGAAAACATTCACATATTAAATGATTTAAGTACATTGTTTCATTCCTTCAGTATTATTTATTCGGTGTAAGACCATTATAATCATAGAGTATTTAATGTCTTCTAAGATGCCATAGGATGCAAAATTTTATTATCAAAAAAGGTAAACGTTGCTGAGCTGCAGATTAATATCTGAAATCTCTATAATTTCTACATTTCTTATGGCCTCTCCCCCTCTCCTCCTCGCCTTTCTTTGCGCCACTCCTCTCGCTTCCCCTTCACCTCACTCCCCCTTTCTCTCTCACCCTCCTTTCATTTCACCTCACACAACTGCATTTCCTGCACTCGAACGAGTGACGTACACAATCCTCGAGCGCATTCCAACACGAGCGTATCTCTCGAAGGGAATCGGATGAAATATCATGCATTTCCCTTCCACCGATCGCATTAATAACCACCGCCATCTTTAATACACGCTTTAAAAATTATAAATAAGACGAGTTTCTGCAAAAATATCGTTTATTTTGACAAACGTTTTCCCAAACGAATAATGGTATAAGGAAGTAATTTATGAACATCGAAAAGAGTCAAAACTCGGACGTTTAAAAATACGTTTTGACAGTCAAATTGGAAATATTTCCTTCAGAATGTCGTTTTTCTCCTCTTTGAGCTACAGCTTTAGCGAAGTATAAGTGCTCGATTGTTTCGTAGACCTTGTGATATGCACTGGCTGGAGCATCTGCTCCTGGCAGGATAATCCATGCCAGTAAGGTCAATAGGTAGGAACCAGGCTAAGAATAGTCCGCGCAGCCTCTGTACCTCCGAGTGGCTGCTGCAAAAACGTCTGTACCCAGTGCGCCGGTCTAATTAACTGATGGGCTACACTCCCAAGCGTCATGGCCGAGTTCAAAATTATTTTCAGATTCGGTTAAATATTCAGAAGTTACGATCCATCGGTATCTTTCGTGAGACACCCGGATTCGTAGAGTGATAGGTGCAGCTAAAAAGAAGCCAGCCTTTATTGGGAGAATAGTTAGAAATAGCTCGGAATAAAGCGAAACAATTATGTTATTTATCCTTGGTTCGACCGCAGGTCGAATATTCGTCAGCTGTGTGAGATCCTCACGAAAAGGAACTCACTAAAGAGATAGAAAAGGTACAGCGAAGGGCAGCTATATTCGTAAAGAGAAATTACGATTGTAAACAAAGCGTAACTTCATTAATTGAAAATCTTAAATGGGCCTACGTAGACTGCAAGCTAGATTTAATTTGCTAGAAGAATATGTCTGAGGGATTAGCGGATGAGATACTCGATCATATCAGAAGTCCGATATATATATATCAGAAGGCAGGACAGCGAATATAAGATCCGCGAGATAGATTGTAGGACGGAGGGATACAGAGGATCATTTTTCCCTAGGACGATAAGAGATCATAATATGAAGAGGTAAGGAGGGTAAGCTAGGGAACCTTGGTGTATTGCACCCCCTGCCATCAACCAATAAAGTGACTTGCAGGGTATTATGTATGTACATGTAGTGTCCTTTACCGCTTAGTAATTTCTTTATCAATGTTTGTCAATAAGCAACCTTGTCATCGTAAACATCGTTTTTTACTTTCTCCATATAACTTATTGTTCTTAGTAGATATAATTTTAATGACGTCCGATGAATATCAGGGCAATTACCGAGCCGTTTTTATTTTATTAATTAAAAAAGTTAATATTTCTCGAACCACTGCTTGAGTACCTAACATACACGGCCGAGTGGGCAGAGCGTTCGGCTGTAAATGTCGAGGACCTTTCGAATTATTTTTCATTTTTTCCCACATATTCACTTTCCTCATTTTCAATGTTTATTTCCTAATAACACAAAGTAAGTGATACCATTTTTTCCGCAGCTCGATAGAACTTTCTAATTGTGGATAGAAACATCTAACAATTTAATTTACTTTTTATTTTTTTTTAAATAAAGACTTGAAAATAATTTAAAATTATTCTGGAGTGTAATCGCTGATAATTATTTATGAGAACGCTGACGTGGAGAGTAATATTCATAGCTTTGTATGGACAAAGTCATGTGTTAGCCACATCATATTTTTTTATTTGTTTGTGAGTTTAAGAAAAAGCAACGAAACAAAGTTCTTGATTAGATTCCTAAGTCCTAATTTTCTGTTCCCATTTCCAAAAAAAATACTTCGTACCTGTATTGATCTCCTATATTCGCAGGCATACCTTCATTCCTTCCCTATTTCCTCTCCATCCCTCCTCCACTTTCTCTCTCTCTCCCTCCCCCCCTCCCCCTCCCCCGTCGCATTCCTACTCTCTGAAACTCTTCCACGCCGCATTTATCCCTCCTATCACATATCTTGGGTACAGCTGTGAGCTCTCACTTCTCTCTCTCTCTCCCTCTCTCTCTGTGTTTTTTGTTCCATCATTGTCTTTCTCTATTCATACTTTCCCAAATCTCTCTCTCTCTCGTCCTCTCTCAACATATCTTCTCTCTCTTTTCTCTATCTCTTTCTGCCACTACTTTCCTTCTCCTTCTTCTCCACGTCTTCATTTTTCACTCCGCCTCACGGTTTTTCTCCTTTCTCGACTCATCTCCCTCTCTCTCTCTCTCTCCTTATCTATCCGTATGCCTTTCTGTTTTCCATTCTCTCGCACACGACCGAATCGGCGATGCGCGCCCTTATAACTGGGAATGTTCATTTGACATTCTTCTCGGTAAAAGACAACTAATACAGTAAGGCAGTTTTTTTAAAGTTGATGGTTGTAACTTTTCAGTATCGTTGGTATTTTTTCGGAATTTTTTTTCTTAACGGAATTATTCTTTTAAATTTTTATTTAAGTACGTAAGGTCATTTATCTTGTCGAGGCATCAATTCCTATCAATGCAAAGTTATGTGTTGCGTTTTACGTTGAAGCATACAAAGTGAAAGACTGTATGGTTGCTTTATTTTTGTCCTGTATTTCAAACTTTTTTATTATAATTTATTTCTAAACGAGCAGTAAAAATTTAATTTTAATAACGGAGCGGAATTTTAACTATGTTTTCTTTCACGTGTTGCTTAAAGGTGGGGTGGAATTCCGCAAAATTCTGTATATAATTTATTTCATTGATGAAGTCATCGCGAAGAAATTTTCACACGACGCTAAGTATTCGAATCTGCAAATATAATGTAACGAAAAGGGAACCAGAGATTTATGAAACCTCTCCTATCGCGGAGAGATCCGATGCAAAGAGTTTAATGTCTTCGAAAGGCAATTTTCCGTTCATGCGCAAAATCCCCTCCTCTTAGAACCCATCGCTATCCCGCCCAAAGCCTTTCTCTTCTCCGTCTTCCCCTCCTTCATCCTTTCAACTCTCCTTTCTCCCTTTCGTCCGCCGCTTTCCCTCCCTCCCAACTCTTCCCTTCTGGGTGTAATAAATCAGAATTCCCTTCTGGCTCCGGGGGTCAATTGGTCAGTTGCGGGGGATATTTCTCATTCCGATTGCTGAAAAGTTTCCCTCGAGGGAGGTGAAGGGACTAAGGGAATAGAAGAGGATTAGAAAGGGGTCCTGCTAGGGAATGGCGCGTCCGAACGACCTCTTAAAGCCCTCTTATCATTTCCTTGTTCCAGGATCAGGTAATTACGCCCTTCGTTGCCAACGCAACCCCCTCCCCCAAAAAGAAAAACCCTCCGTCGCCAGGTGAGGCATTCTCCTCCTCCATTGTCGGGAAAGTAATTTGCGTGAAAGGGGATGAATAATTATTTCTGTTGATGTTTGTTACACTCGGCCGTGAGGATTACGATGTTCATTACCATACTTTTCGAACTGACGGTGGAAAATATTATGGGAAAGGCGTGATCCGTTCGTACGAGATAGCTTTAGGAGGGCAATCTGCATAAATAAAATTCTGATGTCTGTCTGTGATTAGTTTTTTTTCTGTATTTCACTTTTATTGTGCATTTCGTGTGAAATGACGATGATTACAGCAATTTACTGATTTGGTGTCTGTTTGTCTGTCTGTCTGTTTGTTCCATCATCACGCCAAAACGGAAAGTCGGATTATCATGAAACTTGGAACCTATTTTTATGTCAGCCCAACGTAGAATCTAGGGTGTATGGTATCCGGAAATGTTTGACGGAAAGGGAGGTTGTGGGGGGGCGCCAACCATAAAATTCACAAAATCTCGCTTACCATTGCTTTTAAAGCAAACATTCATATAACTAAAGTTGTTGTAAATTATATTTTGGATTGTTTTTGTTCTATACAAAGTTTTGATAGGACGAACAGTTACTGAGATATCGACGAAAAACGAGATCGGGAGAAGGGAGTGTAGAATCTAGGTTGTGAGACGTGTTTCCGATCAACGACGGGTACTTTCAGCTAGTAATTAATAAACTGTAAAAAATCATTATTTTTTCATTTTTTTCTGTGAGATTAAACACATTCACACGAAGAAATTATATGAAAGAGAGTTACATAAATTGTATGCGGAATATGATCAATAATAATAAAAATATAGAAATTTAATACACCTAATCAGTGTGATCGTTGCGGTTCTTTCTCACTCACTAATTTTTCTATCTTTGGAGTTAAAGATGTAACTGCAAGACGCAAAGCAAGGCCCACACACCAACCGATTTCTTTGTTTTGATTGTATTATTGTTAAACCCGAAAATGTTGCTTCACATAAGTATATGGTTGTAAAAGGTAATAAAATCTTCATTGCTTTTTCGTGGAGAGTTTCAACCAAAAGTTTTAACTTTTTCTTGCATCAACTTTATTACAAAAATTGAAGACAGTAGTCATAGTGCATTGGAGACTCAAATTTAAATTCATTAATAAGATAAAATATATCTGCCGAATAAGGGAGTTTTGCAACCCCATTCTTCGTCACGAAAATATATAGCCAAATTTTGGTCTAAAAACTTTTCGACTTCGTATCTTAGCTCGAATAATCTTTTCAGAACTCTCCCTCTTGAAAGCCAACGTACTTCAGCACGAAGTAGTAAATGCGCATGCTCAGACCCCGTCTCTTCACAAATAATTGCAAACATTCGTGAATTCAATGCATTGCTCTTAATAAAGTCGACAATTTGTACTGATTGCGTAAGAACTTCATATAAGCATGAAGGCAACTTTTTTTTACTGCTAAATGTTCACGGTGAATAAAACTATGTGTAAATATCATTCCATCTGTTGCAACATCTTTAATTTTCGCTCTTACACCTGAATATCTGACAGTCATGTTTTCTGCTCCATCCGTACTTAGTCCGAGACAATGTTTCCAACCCAGAGATTTGCTTTCAATATATTCATTCATTAGTTTAAATATCTTAAAACTGGTAGTTAGATAAGGCATTTCGACGGAACAAAATAAATCTTCTTTCATATCATTACAGTCGTAGTCAATAAAACGAATATAGCATAAGAGAATGGCCATATGTGAGACGTCAGTTGACTCATCCATCTGAATAGCAAACCATTTTGATTTTTTTTTACTTTTAGAATCAGCTGATCTTCAATATATGATGCTAGGTCATCAATCCTCCGCCCCATAGTATTATTGGAAAGAGGGATAGTTTTCACTTTGTCCCAAGCTTTTGAACCCAAAACTTCTGAACACGCTTCCACTAAGCGAGGTTTTATTAATTCTTCACCAATGGAAAATGGTTTCTTACTGGCAGAAATACGAAAAGCAATTAAGTACGAAGCCTTCATAAGTGATTTTTTAACTAATAAACAATTTTGAAAAGAACTCCTTTGGCGTTTCAGTTCAAGAGATTTTCGTTCGAAAAAATCGATTGGTTTATTTTCTAATTCTGTTTTGCCTTCAAATGTCGAGAAATATTTGCTGGCTCCATGCTTTCATTCGACAAAACATCTCCACAAATGACACACTGCGGTTTTGGCGAACGTTTCTCTGATCCAGACCAAACGATGAACCCCATTATTAAATAATCGGCGTTATACCTCCGAACAAAACCTAATCTTTTCTTCTTTTCAGGCGAACAATTAGGTTCTGCTTCATTTTTCTTGTCAGATATGTGCAAATGTGAAGTATTTGATTCACTCTTATTTTTGCGAAGAAAACTAAGCAACGTCCTTTGCGTTTTTTCCCGCTCATTTTAAAATTACCCTAATATTCCGTTTGTATATATCTTGATAAAAAGAATACAATGAATGACTCTTTAAACACAAGGCTATAGGTATAGTAATAGAAATAAATACGTGACGCTTCCCTCTATTTAAGAAAAATGGAAACGAGGGATATATATATAATGTTTATACGTATATCTATTTTATCCCATTAACGAATTTAGAGGAAAGATATTACAAAACGAAATCGCTTTTAAATTATGATAATAAAATCTGCTTATATCACTACGAAGAAATGACCAAAATATACTTCGAAAGAACTTAGTTAACTCACCTATGTCTCGTGAAATTTTTATCCACACGGGCAGAGCAACGAAGCCAAGCTCTCAAGGCTTGAACCCATTGGTACTCCTCTTTCTAACAATACCGTAATTTTCCGATTATAATACGCATTTTTTTCTCGAAATAGTTGACAAAAAGTCAGGGTGCGTATTATATATGGTTATAAATGCATAAAACGTTTTTCAGTACGGAAATAATTTATATTTTCTAAAGTTTTTACCAATAAATGGTACATTTCAATGCATTTCGATAACGAACATGTTTTTACAAATAAATCGTACATTTCAATGCATTTCGATAACATTCCTTTAAATATTGTTTTTCAAAACAAAAATAAGAATATTTATTTATTTACTTTAGCTGCCAGTCTTACTAAAGCTTAGGAATTCATTACCACTGTCCTCAAACATTTCCTCGGCGTTCTTGTGTTTTCGCTCATCGTCTCCGTAAATTGCGTCGCCAAGAACATTTTACACACCTCGATCGGCTTATATCAACTGGACTTGATGTTCACGTAAACGATGTCGCCGGGCGGCAGAGGTCGAACTGTTATTCCAACGGAACAGGTTAATACAAAAGGCAACATTGAGGGAGGTTTTTATACATTATATCGACCTTTAACGGGAGTCAGAAGATAAAGTCATATTTTCGTAAACTCTCTCAAACATAAATATCTAGTTTGGCAGCAAAGCGCGAACTCGTATTCCAACCGATCAGATTAATACAAAGGCGACATTGAGACAAAATGTTTTTATACAGCGTAGCTATCTTTAATGGGAGAGTCAGAACGTAACGTGATATTCTTCTAAACTCTCTCACGCGTATCTCATTTCGCGTCAAGGCGAGAACTGTCCCTATACTACACATGCTCAAGTACATTGATTTTTTTAAAATTATACATAGTGATAAGAGAATTTTCACATTTCACTCGTCAAAACATGGGTGCGTATTATAATCGGAAAATACGTTTTGTAAAATAGAAATTTTCCTTCAGAACTCAGATCAAATAGAAACGTTAATCCCCAAACACGGTTTAGATTTTTCCTTTTTAGGCGCGCTTCAATTACAGCGTGAGCGCCTATTAGTGTCGGTCCGTCTGTCCGTCCGTCCCACCGTCCGTCCGCATGTTCGTTCTCGGCTTCTACAGAACGGATTTTCATGAAATTTGATATTAAGGACTTACAATATAATGTAATAAGAAAATCGCAAAAATGAATCACGTACGCCAATCAGGGGTACCACCTTACTGGTGAAAAAAAATGAAATTTTCGTCATATCTCGTAAAGTATTCCTCATATCAAAATATTTTTCAAATAAAAGTTGTAGAACCGGTAGAGTATTTTCTTTGCTATACATTTTTATCGTAGGAGTAGCCGTTATCGAGAAATCAAACAAGAATGTCTTATGTCGAGTTGAACTTACAATTAGAAAATTTCTTGCATGGTTACTTCATTGTTGCTAACATAAACAATCTCGCAAACAAACGTTTAATTTCCTTACGTGTGCATGTAATATTATTAAATAGGAAGAAAATGAATTATTTATGATGAATAAAAGAACTTTAAAACGCTATTTCCCTTATGTACAGGTATATAATTTCTTTCTAATACTACATTGCACGAATTTGTGATATGTTGTACACTTTCCTAACTTGTTAAATAGTGTGGTAGGTGGGGAAACTACGACCCGCGGGCCATATGCGACCCACGCCCATTTAGAAAGAAATTATATACTCGAGTACCCTCCTCAAAACAAGTTAGGAAAGTGTACAACGTATCACAAATGGGCGAATTTCGTGCAATGCAGTATTAGAAGGAAATTATATATATGTACGTAACGGAAATAGCGTTTTAAAGTTCTTTTCTTCCTCATCAATAAGCCATCTTTTCCTATTTAAAAATATTGCATGAACACGTAAGGAAATTAAACGTTTGTTTGGGAGATTGTTGATGTTAGGAACAATGAAGAAATAACCATGCAAGAAATTCAACTCAAGTTCAACTCGATATAAGACATTCTTGTTTGATTTTCTCGATAACGGCTACTCCTAGGATAAAAATGTATAGAAAAGGAAATACTCTTCTTTACCAGTTCTACAACTTTTATTTGAAAAATATTTTGATATGAGGAATACTTTACGAGATATGACGAAAATTCAATATTTTGTCACCAGTAAAGTGGTATCCTTGATTGGCAGACGTGATTCATTTTTGCGATTTTCTTATTATATTTCATTGAAAGTCCTTAATATCAAATTTCATGAAAATCCGCTCTGTAGAAGCCGAGAACGAACATGCGGACGGACGGACAGACCGACGATAATAGGCGCTCACGCTGGAAGCGAAACGCGCCTAAAAATCGCTAAAAATTCGGATATAAGGTTAAAAACACAGAAAAAAAGATACCCGTCTCCTTCAAGATTCCTCCTTTCCTGCGATCTTCATTTCGGATAAAATAAAACTCGTCGAAAGAGAGCGCTCTTTTTCCGTTTTCCCTACCAACGCCAAGACAACGATCGCTCACTTCGTTTCATAAAAGGATATTTATACACCGTCCCCATCGCCACGTCTTCTTCCTTTAATTGTGCAAACAACTGAAGCTCGCGATGGAGCAAATCCTCAAATATTGACTGTTTTCCGCTTGTTGATCCCGCGGAACTTTCTTTTTTTTTGGGCCTTCGTGTTTGCCGCTGCGCCCTCTCTCCCATCATCCCTTTTTCTCTCCCTCTCTCTCTGTCTCCTGCTACTCCCTCTCATCTATATTCAAACTTTCATCCGTTCCTTACGAGGAAATCCATCGGTACGATTATTCACTTCATTACCGCAACCTTCTCATTTTGGCTTCATCAGGAACGGACAGAGTGAAGCGTAAGCTGCCCTTTACTCTCTCCCCCCCCCCCTCTCCCCCCTCCCTCTTCCCTCCCCCCCTCCCTCCTCCTTTTCTTATGATTATAATCTAACTTTCCCTGCAGTCCGTTCTGATACCTGTTTATTGTAAAATCGCACTGCTAAATGTTCTATCATTCGTGTGATCATTCTTATTACCACGTATTTTTTGTATGTATATGCGGTATTTCTTGCATATTACATGTAATTCCAAAGGTTGTTTGCGTTCCTACTTGCATGGGCACTATATATAAATATAAACATTTACAGCAGTTTTTATGTTAATGTCGGTCCAATGGTATTATCGTATCTTTAACAGTACTATTATTAGTGTGTGAACCGTGACTGTTAAATATTTATTGCGCCGACTAAACGAAATTCATGTATAATAATCATTGTCATATCTCTCTATATTATAAAATCGTAATGGTCATCATGATGCTTAACGCTCTAATTTTGCGAATAACTCGATTTGAAATAAACTTAGAAGCTTGAAATTTCTCATGATTTCGGTGTTGATGAATCTTAACGTTATGACTAAAAATATTTTCGAAAAAGGTCAGGAGTTCGACTCCAGAGGATGAATGTCGTTTCCCATAAGATAACACGTAAAATCACCTTTTTTGTTTGAAGGCTTTCATTCTTTTACTTTTTAAAATATCTTAAAATCAAGTTATCGACACGAAATTTGCGCTAAAAGACGCCAAAATGAATGAGAATTCTCATTCTTACCGTCGAATACTCAATCTCATTCGAATTAGCCCATATTTTGAATTTATACTCGAGTTTTGGTAATTTTCTTTAACAGTTCAATAATAAGATTCCATGGTTACCGATGCTATTGTCCTCGGTAATTTCCGTGCATATGTACTTAAATAAAGGCTTAAAGATTAAAACTTGCTCGAAATGACCGAGGATATGAATTTAATGCAATTAAATCGAACGCAGTATTCATGTTATTTATATTTTTTATCTGTATTACTAAAATCCTATTTCCGGTTGTCTCCCTCTTTAACACCCTATACCTGAGCCATTTTTAATCTCACGGAATTTCAGCCCTCTGAGTTTATTTTTTATCGAGTTATTCAACTAATTTTCTTACTTTGTTATTAAAAACCAAACATACATCCCTTACAAAATATATTCATTAAACTCATATTCAAAACATATTCCCGTTAAACTAATCTAAATCCAATAGGTATACCGCAGGGGTGAGGGTATTTTCCGCGCGGGAGAAAGTCATTCAGTTAGCTTCATGCGTCCGGGTTGCCAACTGCTGCTTCGCTCTTGTTTTCATTATTTGTTTTCATTGTTTTGACTGCTGATCTGTTATCAAGTTATTATTATTTTATACTTCGCGTTCTTTTGTTCATTCATTTTTTTATCCTTTCATGTTGTTATTTGTTATCGTAGTTTTGTTTTAAGTTTTTTGCTATAGAGTTGTTATTTTCCGTTATTTTATTAATCGCGTTTTCGTTACTACGCTCTTGAGATTGTTGTTCCTTTAGTTATTAACAACTTTAACAATATGGATCCCGCTCCAACCACCTCAAAGCCAGGGAATAGGAAAGTTATCCGTAGCCAGGCACGGGAAATTCTTTATAACATACTGAGTTTTATGAAGAAGAAAGCTATTAAAAATGCTTATGAGCGGGTCGAAGCAGCAACAGGCATGTCACGTCGCACATTAGAGCAAATTTCAAAGGAAGGAGCAGATAGTACTTATTGAAAAAGGTTGCAGGATAGCTTTATTGTCTCCGCTAAAGAATAAGATGCAGAAGAGTCCGAAATCGAAGAGTGGGCTACTTATTGTTAGCCTTATCCTCGTAATAAAGGCAATTTTCTTTCTTTCCTCTCTCTCTCTCCAACGAAAAATCCTTCAACTCCGACCACGTCTCCAAGCGTAATATTCCATGAATTCATTACGTGTGCTTCACTTTATATTTTCCGTTTGTCTTTTTCTTTCCTCTGAAAGTGGCTTTTGCTTTCGCTGTTCCAGTCTTTCTTTCATCGGTGCAATTCGAATATCTCCTTGCTTCTCAGTTATTTTATGGTTGGATACGAGCGTCGACCTGGTTAATCTATTAGGCTAAATAAATCAATGATAACGAAGCCTTAAAAAAATGGACGAAATTCACATACATGGAAACACACTCTCACTCACACACCCTCATAGACCGTTTTCCAAATAATCTCCCTGTGCCATTTCTTGTTCTTTATGAAGTAACTGGAGTAATATCTCGGCAAAAATGACGGAACATGCTATCGAGTGAAACCATTGTGTACCCTTTCGTGCTTATATTAGAATTGAGACAATAAAAGAAGCACGATTTTTAATAATAATGTGGTTTCTAAGACAGGAAACGGTTAAAACGCATTTTTTTCTAAAGATATGTGATTTAAAAAAATACATTTAAGCGATTTCGAATTGATGTAATATACGAAGATTAGAATAATAAGATTTATCCATTTTTATTTAAAGCAGTTCCTATCCGAAGATTAATGGTCATTTTTTTCTAATTTTAATTTGCAAAGGAATGAAATCCTGTGCGTCAAAATAATCCATTTTTATCTTACGGGATACCGAAATTAAACCCGGTATTCGAACCCGAGTCTTTTGTTGAGGTTTTTTCGCCATTGATTTTAAATACATTACTGAAGTGTTCCTGTCAAGTTTCGATTTTCTAGCTAGTTTGGAAGTTTGTTAAAACAGGTTAAAAATATCGTTGCACACGGAGTGATAGATTGAGTTTTATATAACGAGGATACCTTTCGACGAATAAAACTTTCTTTTATACGAAAATTCATCCAACTGGTGTAGTTTCTCATACCTCGAAAACATCATATTACGCACGTGAAGTGTAATCGTACAACTTAAAATATTCGTAATATTGGAGGTAAGCCATTCGTGTTATTCATTTCTATATAAATATTTTTCATCCGCTTACATTTTTGTTGTAAGTATCATATTTCTACCTTTAATATGTATCTAATTGTGTCTTTGTTAATTGTATTTAGTTAGGTGTTGATTTATGTTAGGTAATTATCACGCAATTGCGTTATCGCGGTTAATTACCTAAGAAGAGATCGAAGCGGTGCTATTAGATTTGGATTATGACCCGGAGGAAGAGTTTTTAGGAGGTCACGATTCTGATATTCGGATAGGAATGTTCGGTGAGCATTTTGCTTAAGGGAGAAAGACAGGGAAACCAAACTTTTGTGCAGCAGCTGCTTACAATCAGTGTGCTATGAGCACAGGGAGATGATTTGTTAGGAGTGCAGCAAATAAAGTTGGGTGATTTTGACATCAAAATCAGAGATATTCTGCTATTACTATGATTACCAAATTTTTGTCAGTCACCTATCATGTTTAAGTGTTAAGTTTTCGTTGATTTTATACACAAATTCGAATAATGTTTTTTTTTAATAATTTTAAAAAAGTAAATTTTTTAAAACCTAAATAGCACTGTCATGACAAACACAGCCCTATTCCATTAAAAAAAACTTTATAAAAATGTTAAAAAGCAGTTTAAGCTTAACGTATTAGATACAAAAAATAAATTAAACGAAAAAAGTTAATATAATGATAATAAATATTCATTACGAAATTTTACATACTCACAGACCCCAGTGTGCCCTTCTTGTAACTGTAAACGAAGTGTGTCGTTGGAAGGTTAACATCAAGTGGAACGTATATTCTTCTCGCTGAGTAATTCTAGGTTAAGGACGCTCCCGCGAGTTCTCGCACGCATCATGGAAACACATCTATTTAAGCCCCTCTCCTTAGATACCGTCCTCTAAGCGGAGACACGATACCTCAGCACCGTGGCATTACGTTCCTGGACACACACACGCACACACTCGCCAACTAAACACGATCAGCTCACAAACGCAAACCGCAAGACCTAATCCTCTTGCACTCGGAGACCCCCCCCCCCCTCTCCCCCGAACGTGACAGCAAGGGATTATAGTACGTACGTAAGATGACTCTCGCGTACTGTCTCAAGATGGCGCCGCCGTCTCTGATTAGAGTGCGCTCCGTGCGCGCCATGTTTTTCCTTTTCTCCTTCCTCATTCCTAATAAAACTTTCCGTCCTTGTTCTTTTATTCGGGTTCGTCCGTTTTTCCTTCTTATGCTTTCTTCTTCTCTCGTTCCAACGTCTCCTAAGCATTCGATCTAACAATATTAACTTCCATCAATCCGCGTCTCAGTCTTTCTATAAATCTTCACTTAATCCATCGGGCTCTGTATTTCATTTTTATCTTTCTGTATATTTTTCGCTCACCCCCTGCCTGGACCAAATTTTCAGGGTATTATGTAGATATTCCCTCCGCCCATATCGGATGGCGATTGGGTGTCTCTCTCCACTTTTCCTTAGCCTAACAAAACATTTCCTTCGCCTAACAAATAGTTGTTGCTTCCTAAACCGCTCGCCGCCGGCAAGGGCCGATATTTTTGTTCCGAACACGCCCGCACCTCACTAAGTACGAAATTATCGGGTCCAGCCCGAGCGGTCATACCGGGAGCATAATTGTCATTATATGCGTTAAAAATCTCTCTTAAAATATACTCACCGACTTTGAGACGTGATCTTCCGATCCGTCTGGAACAGTGGTTCTCAGGAGACATTTTCTTGTGTCCGCAGATGCGGCCACAATCAAACCCTCTGGGCCGCATCAAGGAAACATTACAAAAATTGTAACGATAATCATGTAAAAACTTCCATATACCTTCTTATTTAATGACAACGGTTACTTATTTATCATTAACAACTGTTTTTCTTTAAATAATTCGAATCATTGAAATTTTATTGTGGCCGCACAGAAATTGTCTGGTGGCCGCATATGGCCACGATGGCCGCACTTGAGAACCCCTGCAGTCTGGAACCTCCCGCTCTCTGTCATTGCACGTAGGAACAAGTTCGAAAAAAAAATCGACCCAAAAATCACCTCAATCTCTTCCTCTCTCTTTCTCGACTTCATTACTCTCATTGAAGGGTCGCGCATTTGTTTTTCGCGCTATTAACTACATTTAACGTTTGAAGTCTTACGAGATTTACGGCGTCAAATTAGCGCAAATTCAACGGATGATGTATGATTTATCGCCGCTAACCGATTGCGATTCACTTCTGTCTTCATTACCACGGCCTCAAATAAAGCTGTAATCTGACGGCATTTTAAAAACAAAAAGTCGATCAAGAATTAATAACTTACGCACGTAGTTTAAAAATAAATTGCAAACCGAAAAGGAATGTCAAAGCGTTTGGTCATTTAGTAGAGAGCTCGTTCGTAAAAAAGATTAAAATTTGTCAAATTCGCCTTGTACGCATTGCAGGAATTTTTTATCAATAAAATGTACAAGAATATTTTATGTCTGTGATCGCATGATGCGCGCATTAATAAATTCTGGAACAGAAATATTTCCAATTAAGCACCATGTTGCCGCGGATGGTCGACGTTTTTTATGGAATAAATGGAGAAATTTAAAGTTCCTTCGACGCTCGATCTTTTTTAACCTCTCGATTCAAAATCTGCATTGATGACTCTTTTTAGGCGCGTTTCGCTTCCAGCGTGAGCGCCTATTATCGTCGGTCTGTCCGTCCGTCCGCATGTTCGTTCTCGGCTTCTACAGAGCGGATTTTCATGAAATTTGATATTAAGGACTTTCAATGAAATATAATAAGAAAATCGCAAAAATGAATCACGTCTGTCAATCAGGGATACCACTTTACTGGTGACAAAAAATTGAATTTTCGTCATATCTCGTAAAGTATTCCTCATATCAAAATATTTTTCAAATAAAAGTTGTAAAACTGGTAAAGAAGAGTATTTCCTTTTCTATACATTTTTATCCTAGGAGTAGCCGTTATCGAGAAAATCAAACAAGAATGTCTTATATCGAGTTGAACTTAGAAAATTTCTTACATGGTTATTTCTTCATTGTTCCTAACATAAACAATCTCACAAACAAACGTTCAATTTCCTTACGTGTGCATGTAATATTATTAAATAGGAAATAAATGGATTATTTATGATGAAGAAAAGAACTTTAAAACGCTATTTCCCTTACGTACAGGTATATAATTGCTTTCTAATACTCCATTGCACGAAATGCGCCCATTTGTGCTACGTTGTACACTTTCCTAACTTGTTTTGAGGAGGGTACTCTAGTCTAAAGCAGTGCATCGAACCGGAACTGAACCGAAAATCCGAACCAAAAACAATTGATATTTTTGTCCGGAGTGAACCGAACCGGAACCGATAAAACTAAATGTGTTGAACTCGAACCGAAACCGAAAACTGAAATTTATTTTACTCCTTTATTTCGGTTCGCATAAACAGTGTAAGCGAAAGGTGGAATTTTATCACCGCTCAGTAACCTTTCATGTTCAAATGGTCATCGTCTCCCTCACTCTACAATACCCTGTCGCCATGGGGTCCAAACCCCCATCAAGTTCACTAATCCTCAAGTCCCTTGGTTCGTTTCGCTAATACGACCTTAAGTCTTTTCTAAGATAATATCTACAGTCTTCCGGAAATTCCATAGGGAGATTTACCCATTTGAGAATTCCTTGAACCTTATGAATGTCTAATGGGAGAAGGGAAGTTTTCCCCAATGTTTCGTCTGCTACATTTGTCCACAACCTTTCATTCCTTCACATGAATTAGCACCCATCTGTCTAGCCTTGCTAATTATTGAAGAAGGATAGTTCCACGTTTTTTCCTTGTGCGTATTTCTGCATTAGTTGCCCTTTGTTAGAGGTTAGTAATTTTAAATAGGAATATAATGTAAACTCGAAATATTTAATTTTATATTGGATGCTAATCGTTACTGAAAATAGGAATAAAAATTTTATGTACATGTTATTTCCATCAAAATATTCAGCTTATCGGTGTGAATAACTAAGTGTTGTCAGCTTTAAGGAAACGATAAATCATCCATGGTAGAATAAGTAGTTCTCATTATATATACATATATATGTACTTTAATTTCAAGAGAATATTTGGTATAGGTAGAAATTAATTCAAAGTAATTCATTGCTGTGGCTTTGATGCAACTACTTGCGTATTTGATAATGGTATCATTGAAATGAAAGCAAAGTTTCAAGCGTCAAATTTCTGTTTTAAATGCTATTTTCAAAAATCTTCCATTTATCCCGTTGCTGTTAAGTTAGTGTCAATGAATATTTTCTTTGTGTTCACAAAATTCCCTCATAGTAAATTTGTATCATGTTAATAAACATTTCTCAGCCTTTCTGGATTCTCGGACCCTCAATTTCCGTGGGCTTCTTCCTCATAAAAATTTTATAATTTTTTTCATGCATTTGCGTGATCGTTGAACGAAAAAATAAAGCCGAGCATTTACGGTTTTTATAATATGAGCAGTGCACGTGTTCTACATATTGTTAATAAAAATAATGCATTGTCATATTCAACTTACTGACACTATTGAGACAACGCGGTCTCATATTAGCTTCGTTCTGCCCGTTCTTCATCCGGATGCAATTCTTTTCTTCGCAGCTATTCAGCGGATTTTAATGAAATTTAGTAATGAAGACTAAGCACAGTAAATTAGAAAATGAGATGATTTGCATAACATAATAACTTTAGAATACTCTATCTCAGGAAACGTTCTTATTTGTAATCCACCTTACACTTTCCTAGCCTGTTGAAATCATTTGCGACGCATGTAATGTTTGTAGTTATTAAATTCTACATAAATCTAAATAAAATACATACTAAATATTTACATTTGAATAATTCATTTTCGTGTTTTGATATTAGTTTTTTAATATCACTATTGTTACAGTGAAGATGTATTTTATTTAATTAGAAAATTACGTAAATTAATAAATCAGTTCTTCAAAGTTTCCTAAAAATATTTTAAGGTCGGAGCGAAAAAAAAACGGTTCGAACCGGTTCACTGATGGTTGCCGGAGCGAAACCGGAACCGAACCGAAATTTTGTGTTTTGAGTGAACCGGAGCGAAGAACATTACGGTTCGACGCCCTGGTCTAAATCCATGCAGACGGATAGAAACATCAAGATTTCTTGGTAATGTCTTAAAAAAACGACTCAAAATTGTCCATTCACGGACTCAATAAACAACGAAAACATTCTAGAACAGTGATTCCCAACCCGTAGTCCACGAGTCTACCACAGGAGTTCCGCGGAAAAATTCTAACCGCCATTCTCCAAAAAATGTAGTTCTTGAAGTATGTACCTAACGAATTTGAATTTCAGAAAATTTAAGGTACGGAAATATTACTTGAGTGCATAGTACATATTCCTTTGTTATCGCGTTAGATTTTCAACTAGGTACAACGGAATGTAAAAATCAAAATCATCATCATGATGTGATCCGAGACATGTTTAGAGGCTAAAAGGTGAACCGTACAAAAAATATATTGCGAACCGCTGTTCAAGAATGAATTGACCAACTCACCTTATTGCTCGTCTTCGGAACCTGATCAATGTGAGTCGATGGCTCATTAAACGAGTAAGGCAAAGGTGTATTTCAACTACGATCTAATTAAACTCGGCGATAATTAATTCATTCGACGGTTGGGTATTTACCACTGATGAAGGCTGTTTTTTTTAGCAGCAATGCCCGTTTGTTTTCATCTACCTTTTCATGATTACGTAATTACCTAGATCGCCTCCTCCTTTCGCAGTCATTTTATTCTAAGGATGCCAAATCCTTGTACATAATGATATTTATTCAGTGAAATTGTTGCTTCATTCCTTTGCGTACCAAATACTTCTACAAACATCGGCAGGTAAATAACTGTTATTTCGTGAAATATTAAAAACTTCTTCGTTTACATTCTCCCCACCCTAAATTCATGGAACTCTAGGCGCAACCGAAAGATGAAACGAAAATTAAAATGCGAAATAAGTTACCGCATACCTTTTAAATTTCAAAATTGAGAACCACTGAACATAACGTCATGATGAGTAAATAGTATTAGCTTTGGAGATGAGATAAATTCTGTTTTCGTTTACAGACTCGCATTTCACTCGATTCTCATGTCATCTAATCCTCTTTAACGTTACGGAATTCAAAAAGTAACATTTAGAAAGCATTTTGGCCCAAATTGTGGAAAACGTTGATGTAATGTTTTTCTCTCGGGAAAAAATCACAATACCTATGCCCAACACGTATAATTAAGTCTGTTTATGATGGTAGCTGCATCTCCTCCGGTAACCTTGATCAAAGAAAACATGGACGCCGCTTTTCAACATACTCTCTTCTCCTATGCTGACGTAACGAAGCGCGGCAACACGTTGATACAATCCCCCAGCTCTTGCTCTCGCGGGATTGAAAAGGGGATTTCAGGAATGGGTTTCGAGTGGGACGTGAGATGCGGATTAGGAGAAAAATAGAGAGGGAGGAAGAGATAAAGGGAAGTGAATGAAGGAACGAAAACAAAAAATATCGAAATGTCAAAAAAAAGAGAGGTAAAAAAACAAATAAGTAGGATAAAGAGGGAGATTAGATTAGATAGCGTCTTTATTTTGGGCGAGATTGAGACTAGGAAGTCCCATCTTCCACCTAAACCCTTAGAGAGGGAGAGAGAGAGCGAGTGAAAGAGAGAGAGGGGAGAGAGAGAGTGAGTGAGAGAGTAAGAGAGAGAGTAAGAGAGAGAGAGTAAGAGAGAGAGAGTAAGAGAGAGGAGAGAGAGAGTGAGTGAGTGAGAGAGAGTGAGTGAGAGAGAGTGAGTGAGAGAGAGAGTAAGAGAGAGAGGAGAGAGAGAGTGTGTGAGAGAGAGTGTGTGAGAGAGAGAGAGTGAGTGAGAGAGAGAGAGTGAGTGAGAGAGAGTGAGTGAGAGAGAGGATAGAGAGAGAAGGGGGGGGGGGGGTAGGATGGGTTTGAAAAGTAAGTATGAAGTAGATGAGAGGAATATTTTTTTTCTTTTAAAACGAAAGCATGTGACGTGGAAAGTGGATAAAAGTGGGGATGTAAATCTCTTTCGAACAGGGAATATAAGAGAGAGGAAAAAATCGGAGCGTGAGAAAAGGGAGAGGTAATGATGACTAAGGCGAAGGGTGGCGAAATGTTTGGGAGGGCATCCAAATAGGAAATCGGTGTTCCGATGGAGAAAAAGAGGGAAATAGAAGTGTGGAAGGAAGGGAAGAGAGAGAGAGAGAGGGAGGGAGGGAGAGAGGGGGAGAGAGAGAAACAGAGAGAGAGAGAGAAACAGAGAGAGTGGAGAGACAGGAGTTAAAGAGGAGAGACACGAAGAGCGAGGAGGTGAAAGGGGTAGTGTAGAACTGGGCGAGGTGAGAAAAGAGTGGAGAATAGAGAAAAAGAGAAAGGAGAGAGAGAGAGAGGGAGGAGAAGTGGGAGGGACTGCGAGTGAGAGTATAAGGGCAGGGATAAACGGGAGAGAAAGTTGTAGCGAGGGAGGCGTAGTCACATGACCTCTCGGGAGTTTTCGTCACGAGTGCTTCCAATCTACTTCATTTCAGGCATGGAATATTTCTTTGAAAGCTCTATCTCATCTCCTACGTCATTTCCGCGCGCGTAGCGTGAGTTTCGACCGCAACGCGCTCTCTTTGAAATATTTTTTCTTTTTTTTTTCTACATTGGCTATAGTAATGAAAGGATTTTTTTTAAATGGTGGAAGTCGCGAAAGAGCTGGTTTTTTTTTCCTTCGGAGCGAATTTTAAAAGGAGCTAATTTTATCCGTTTGTTTTTGAGTCGAGTTAATCCTTACTAAACCTTTTGATGAATAAACTCGCTTAAAGTAAGCGCGTCGTGGCTATGGATGGTTGGAAGTTCGCCGCATTTTCAATCTAACTCTGAAACTAAGCTTAACGTTTAACAGCTTCTCTCTTTGCGGCGAGAAAACTTTTTAATTTCGCGTCCTCGTGAAAGATCATAGTTAGCTAGTTATTCTGCAGTCATGCAGGAAAAAAACAAGTAATAAGTATTCAGTTTTTGGGTTCTCTTTGTCGAGAATTATTAATCTGAAATGAACTTAAATGTGGGTGGGGTGAATGAAAATTTAATATTGTACCTTAAAGGCGTGCACGGCCAAAATGCAACCGCTGTGCTTTGACCCACTTTTTGAACCAGTGCTAAATTAATTTTGAAATCTTCGCGTGTTTATCTTATGTTTATTTTAATAAAAATATAGTTAATGGGATATATATATTTGTTTATTTATTTATATATGTCTTCATTTATTTGTTCGTACATTTTTATAGGCTCTTTAAAGGGAAACACAAGTATTCCAATAACACGGTTCAGTTGCTCCAACATACCCTCTGAGCGCTTAATTAAAACTTTTGAGTTGTTTTATTTGTAAAACGTCGCAGACGTTGGCGATCAATTATGCTTGCAACTAATTTCGAAAAAATAAATATTAAAGTCTCGGAGATATGAATAGCAATCCTACTGTGAGATATGTTGTGATCCACAGCGTTTAATGAGCGCGTTAATCTAATCATTTATTTAACACAAACAGGTTACCCCAATTACATGTGTTGTAATACATTTCTATGACAAGCACAAACGACCATGCCCTCGGCAGGATTCGAACCCGCGACCCTTGCAGTGGGAGTTAGACACGCTAACCACCCCTCTACCAAGGCCGGCAAATTAATTAAATTTTAACTGCTCGAGAAATTTTCGGGGGTGTATTATTTATTTGTTTTAGGAAGATTTTATCACGTTCTAATTTTTCTTGTTGAGGAATAACCTAAATCTGTTAGTTTAAAGGGTACCGCACTAGACCGACCCAAACACACTCAGCTAGAAGTAAGTTATGAAAAGGTCAAAACAAGCGAATCGACGGAAAAGAAAATAATTAGTGAATGGAAAAGATGAAAAGGTGTTATAAGCTATAAATAGAAAGAGGATTCCAAGAAAACGAACCAGGAAAAAATGGGTAGGAAGCGAGACTGTAGATAAGTTTAGAGAAAGAAGGATATGAAACTTTGGGAAGGAAATACGAGAATAATAGGGAATTGAACCTGAATAATAGTGAAAACTAGACAATAAGAGGATGTGGTAGATACAAAGAACTGTTTCGAACGAGATAGCGAAGTTTCAAGGGATCAAGAGGGAAAATAGAGGGCAGAAAAAAGGGAAGAAGAGTGCGAGGAAATAATCAATTCAGAGTTCTATTGGGAAGAAGGAAAGAAGGTCGAAACGGATGATGAAAAAGAGTGGATCTGTTGGGTTGGAGGCGGCGAGGAAGCGTCAATTAGGGAACGCCGTAGGGAAGAGGGCGTCAGGGGTTCTGGAGGGTAGGGTTGGGTTGGAAGGGGGGAAGGGGGGGGAAGTGTGAAAGTATGCGAAAGAGGATGTGTGAAGGGTGTAGGGCGGGCAGGCGTACCGTGGATAATTGCGACGGCGTCAAAAATGGATTTGTGTTAACTTAGGCTGGAGTCGATAGGGAGTGGATGAGATTAAAGGGAAAAAAGCGAGGTCGGCAGATGGAGAGAGAGGGAGAGAGAAAGACGGAGTGAGGGCTAGGGAGAGAGAGAGAGAGAGCGGAAAGGAGTGATGTGGAGAGAAGGAGAGAGGACCAGGGAGAGAAGGAAGGATGGATGTGGAGGGAGGGAGGAAAATTAGAGCAGGAGGAGGAGAGGAGGGGAGGGGGGAAAGAGATGAAAAGAGAGAGGAGGAAACAGGAGAGAAATGGAGAGAGAAAAATTAGAGAGAGAGAGAGAGGGGGGTGGACGACAAGAGAGGGAGGGAGGGAGACGGAGAAAGGAAGGAATTGAAAGGGTGAGGGTGAAAAATGGGCATGAGTAGTGTGGGCCGCTGTTTAGTGTGAGCGGGAGAAAATCGGAGAAGGGAGAATATGGAAATTAAAGAATTAAAGGAACGGGAGGTGGGAGCCAGAAAGGGAAGCAGCAAACAGGATTATTAGAGAAAGCGGATGCCGAGAAGATGAAAGTTGACGGGGTGGAATCGGAGGAAATTAGTATCCACGTTTTATCGCGGGCGGCAACCAGCGACGGAGAGTAACGCGGTATTGGAGAAGTGAATAGCAGAATGAAGTTGGGTTGGAGAGAGAGAGGGAGAGAGAGAGAAAGAGAGAGAGAGGGAGAGTTATCCCGGTTGATACGATAAGTGATCTTGAAAAGAGACCTGCCTTTAATATTGAAGAGGAGAGAGTTCGACCGATATATTCCATTCACCTACAGCATAGAAATTAGAGTTTAATGATCGAATCGACCGAACATCTGAGCCACCAATTTTTAGGCGCGTTTCGCTTACAGCGTGAGCGCCTATTGTCGTCGGTCTGTCCGTCCGTCCGTCTGTCTGTCTGTCCGTCCGCATGTTCGTTCTCGGCTTCTACCTAACGGATTTTCATGAAATTTTATATTAAGGGATTACAATCAAAGATAATAATAAAATCACACAAATGGATCACGTACGCCAATCAGATATACCACTTTACTGGTGACAAAAAAGGAACTTTCCGTCATATCTCGTAAAATATTGCTCATATCGAAATATTTTTCAAATAAAACTTGTAGAACTGGTAAGTTAGATTATTTCATTTCCTATACATTTTTATCGTAGGAGTAGCCGTTATTAATAAAATCAAACAAGTGTGCCTTAATTCGAGTTGAACAAATTTTCTTGAATGGTTACTTTTTCGTTGTTGCTAACATATACAATCTCGCAAACAAACGTTTAATTTCCTCAGATGTGCCTGCAATATTTTTAAAAATGGATTATTTATGACAAAGAAATGTACTTTAAAACGCAATTTCCCTTACGTACAGATATATCATTTCTTTCTAATACTCCATTGCACGAAACGCGCCCATTTGTTATACGCTGTACACTTTCCTAACTTGTTAATGTTATTATTAAAAGAGTTTTTAAGGGATAGTATATTACACGCCGTTATATAATAATAACACCAAGGATGGATTTTTTATCCATATTTTTGCGTATTTTATGGTTATACCGCACAACAATTTTAATAAGCTTATTTTTTAGTCGTTCTTCTCGAAATGATGACTCAAAGAGATGATTCGTTCAAACGCGTTCAATTATTTTTGTTCTCGGCAGACGCTGTTCCATCAAACCCTTCTTGAATGTATTCATCCTTCATAGATGCTCATTTACCGTGTTAGCTTGTAAATGATTTATCACAGAATCCGTGTAAATTTAATAAATAACAGAAGCTAAGGTAATTTGGCTCCGAGTTCATGTTTGGTTCCCATTTCTAGTTCATGCTAATGAACACGCCTTATTTGGCTAGGCATTCGAGTTTTGATACTAGATTTCAATGATGTTGTCAGGATTTGGGTGATTTACTCTTCGGATTCGTTAAAGGAAATTTTAGTTTGATACTACATCACTGCGATGTTCTTCGCTCATTAGTTTATTTTGAGTGCGTTCGAGGCTAAATTGGACCTTTATGTTTGCTCAAAATTCAATCCATTGGTTTAAAAAGAATTCTCTTTAGAGGTCTTTTACGCTATTTTTGTGGATTTTTATTCATTTTAATGTTGTTCCAGTTTTCTTATATTCACCATTACCTTTTTTAAGTTTATTTGCCTTCCAAATATTTCTTCATTAAAGTTCATTCTCATAAGAATTATTTGGTTTAATATTTCTGCGTTGAGAATTCAGCTCTCGTTAACTACATTTTCCCTCGTCGGTGAAATATTTTCTCTTCGACAAAATTCAGTTGATATAAATTTATTTTGAACGATCTTTAAAATTTTAAAGCTTAACATTATGATTTTGGCACATTGTCCATCGGCGTTTACTGCAGTTTTTCAAAAAGTAGGTGAAATTCGTAAAGAATTATATTTTTCTCATTTATTAAATTTTTAAATGCAGTATTTCTGTGTAGCATTTGTCTATCAAGAAAGTGTCCAACATTAAAATATTATATATCTGGTAAATTGAACTATATGTTAATCTCATAAAATGTATTAAAGTTTCTGTAATTATAAAAGCATTTCTCGTTGTCTGTGTTAATGGGCTGTCGTTTCTCATAAAATGTATTAAAGTGTATTAAAGTTTCTGTAATTATTAAAGCATTTCTCGTTGTCTGTGTTAATGGGCTGTCGTTCTATATTCATTTCCATAGCCTTATGTAATTTAGTTTTGAAAATATGAACTTTACGTGGTTTTAGCAGCTTCGAAACATTTCCCAAGGATACGTGAACGGTATAATTTTATTTGTAAATGGAATGATTAATTATTCAGTGTTGAATAATAATTTTTCTGGAAATGTCAATACAGTACATGGTTCTTATGTGCAATCCCCCCCGCCAGACTCGTGGCGCGGTCCTACCGGTCAGAATGAGAACTACTCCCTGTGGCGACATTTACCCAACGGGTACTACTGGGTTATCCCGGACCCATTTTGAAAAATAATTTCCCGGAAAAAAACATTAAAACAAACTAAGAAAATGAGAGATTGTCAAAAAAACTTTTTATACACAAGTAACCGAGGATATTGGTGAGCCTTCGGCTAGCTTTCTTTTTAGATTATAATGCCTTAGATATCGGGTGTAGCCGTCTCCGGGCGCTACCGCGCCCCTCGCCTCTCTGGAACGAAACTATCTCTCCCCATTGTCCGGTGATCGGGTGGGTAAATGTCGCCACAGGCCGATCAGTCTTGGGCGGTGATTGGGTGGTTGAAGGTCGCCACAGGCAGATCCCTCACAAGTTCGGCTGTGTAGACGTAGGGTATACGCCACAGGCAGTAGTTCTCATTCTGACCGGTAGGGCGGCGCCACGACTCTGGCGGGAGGATAGCACATAAGAACCCAGTACATATTTTAACAATCAAAATGAGGATCCTCGGTTTTGGAATTTCGCCAGGCTGTCGAAGTAAATGATAGTCTAATCTTCTTACAGCTGATTATAATTCTTGGAAAAATGAAACCTCCACGAATTTCGAATTTCAAATACAAACCAGTGGAGCGTGCGACAACAGAGCATCATGACTAATTGCAGATAAAAAGATAAAGTAACCGCGTTTTTTCCGCGCGGAATATGTACGTCAGAACCGATTGGGGCCTATCAAAAACGCCGAATCTTTTCGATTGCACGGGAGTCGAAATCATCCGACGAAACGAATCAGTAATCGGCGGAATAAGTTCGCTTTGCGAATCAAACGACAAGGAGTTCTAGGCGATGGAAGATGAGGCGTAAGAAAGAGAGAGAGGGTGATGGAAGATGTGGGGGGGGGGGGAAAGAGGAGAGGGTAGATGCGGGGTTTAAAGAGGAGAGGGAGAGAGAGAAAGGGATGTGAGTGGTTTTGGTGTGGAGCGGTGGTTTGGAGAGATTCCTCGGCCGTGATTGAGTTATAGGGTAGCAAAAAAGTAGGCTGAGGAAAGGAAAGGGTAGAGGAAGGGGGGAGTCGGGAGAGGTGAGGAAGGGTTGTAGGATCGTCAAAGTAACGCAGAAAATGGGGCGATAGAGAAGGTGGTGGGAGAGGAGCTAAAAGAAAAAGGTGGAAATAAGAACGAGTATGTAAAGGTCTCTTGAATTTACGGTAATCCATAATACATTCTGTGAAAATTAAAAATTTCAACTTCTCGATTTACTAATTCGTTTCGATCCCGGACGATAATATCCAACGTCTAAAACCGAAGTAGTAACTCCTATTTAGCGTTTTTACTTTCTCCATACGTAGTAATGGGAAAGTATTGTGATCACGAAAAAAATCGAGTTCGAGATTTCAAAGGAAATACACGTTTTGAGGTCTCTAGAACACGTTTAGACTATTTTCGGAATGATGTCTGCGTGTGTGTGTGTTTGTGATTGTGGGCGCGCTAACTCTAAAAGTACTTGCCATATCGTTACCAAATTTCAAATATAACACATTGGTATGAGAATGAAGAACTGAGTAGTTTTTAGAAAATATCGGTTAAACGGAAGTCAAGGTTTATTCGAAACCCGATTCGGTTTTTGCGATATTCTCCTTTAAAACTTCATTATTGTATATACAATTCTATACAAATATTATAGGGAATGTAATTTCCTACAAGTTTCACATCATTCCAAAAATTGTCTAAACTTGTTCTAGGGACCTCAAAACGTGTATTTCCGTTGAAATCTCGGTCTATTTTTTTCATGAAAATAACACTGTCTCTGTACTACGTATATGGAGAAAGTAAAAACAATGAGAGCCTACAGTCGATTTTATTAGGTGTTATTTTAATGGGAGATGTAAATGTCTTCCATTGGAATCGAACCCACCACTTTTTTCGAGATTCTTTTCGTCACAACTTTATCATATGTGAATCGAGCATTCTTGCCAAATTTAGAGTTTCTATCTCTCTTTTCTCTCGAGTTATCGATAGAGAGGGTGGTTAGCGTGCCTATCTCCCAACGTTATGGTCGCGAGTTCGAATCCTGCCGAAGGCATGTCAAAATAAAAATTTCATTATTCGCATATTTTCTCGCGAGCGGGTTTAGCGCTACATCCGACAAACAAACCAACCAAAACATCGCGGAAAATATCTATAGAATTTCTTAACTATATAAGCATAGAGGCATTCGGTGTACGTTTGGTGCAGTAGAGTGTACATCGCTTGGCAGAAGAGCGTGGGGAGTTTGATGCATCCAGGGAGGAATATGTTATAGCGGTAGTCAATGCAAATTGGGTGGCAAAAATCAGGGGTAATTTCGTGTGTTGGGTGGTCTATATTGAAGGGGCAATCAAGTTGGGTGCCATATATTCCAGCTGATTTTTTGGTGGCACAGACACAGCCTCTCTCACACACACACCCTCTCTCTCACTCTCACACACACGCCCTCTTTCTCTCTCTCTCTCACACACACACGCACCCTCACACACACACACCCTCTCATTCACCCAACGCATCGTTTTCTCTCTCGCACTTAGACGCAGACGTTTTCGCTCATTCAATCACTCACGTACACTTCCCTTCACAAACTTCATCGTATGTACTGGGATATAAAAATACACTTTTTCGTTCGATTTTGTCGCAATATTCTCAGGCTATCTTAAACCATCGATACGGATAAAGCGACCGCGTAAATTAACCTAATACATCTCTTCTTCTAGCTACTTCTCAATCTACAACGTAGCAGCGAAATTAGTTGAACCATGTTTTCATCATTTTGTAATTCCTTTATATCAACCTAAAAATCATTCATTGCATTATTTATCCTCTTCTCTGGTCACTAATTAGCAGGTATAACATGCTCCCATGGCGGCGAGCTCTTATGGGCGCCAAATTTGAAGCCATCGTTCGCTTGCGTGTTTTCGGATAACGTTGTCGTCGCCTGGTAGATGTTGTATGGGCTTGGTTGGGCAAATCGAAAAATTCGACGCACGATGCGTAAAGGATCCCTCATGTAATTATAGATACCTTATACGATGGAGAGGTATTAAAAGCGTTAAAAAATGTATCGAAGGAAAATGAATGGCGATTTTAACATAAAATATTAGCCATCAATGTCTTAATTCATATCACTGTTTTTTGAAATATTTATTAATTTTCCTTTGCTTTGAGGCCATATTGTATTTTGAAACATGATATGAAATCGAATAATTTCGCCATTCTTTGACTACCTTGTCATCTACATCAGTACATGTCATAACGTTATTCGTGTAAATCAAGCGCTCTGAAGGCCTCTTTGCGAGCTCAAGGAGGCTCTACTCGTCATCATACTCGTGGAAATGTGCCGGATGGTGAGACATTTGTTTAGTTATGCAGAAAAATATTTCTTTCTTCAGAACTTGCTATTAGCAAATTAAAGGTTTTTTTGGAAAGTGCAAATGATTTATTGTTTTAGCAATTACATTTCTTGTTAACAATAAAATACAAAACGGAAAACAAGCTAGGAAAATATTGCGAAAGTAGATATTATAAAAAATATAATAATAATATATTATAAGAAATATTAGAAGACAAATTATTCTCTACAACTTTCGTCCTTACGAAGATTACTAATAACGACGTTTTTAAGGAGATATATGACGGAAAACGAAAAAACCGATTATTTATAAATAATTCCTAAACAAAAACTGCTATGGAAAATTCTTTCAAATGAAAGTTGTAGGAAATTACATTCTCTATAACATTTGTTTAGAATTGTGTATACAATAATGATGTTTTAAAGGAAATATTTTGTCAAAACCGAATCGGGTCTCTAATAAACCTCGACTTCCGATTAACCGTTAATTTCCAAAAGCTAATCAGCTCTTCGTACTCACACCAAAGTGTTATATATGTAATTTGGTGTTAATATGACTAGTACTTTTTGAGTTAGACCGCCCAAAATCAAATACATCCACACACACACACAGACATCATTCCGAAAATAGTGTAAACGTGTTCTAGGGACCGCAAAACGTATATCTCGAAGTCGATTTTTTTCGTGATCACAGCAGTAAAAAATCTGATGTGGCTAACACATGACTTTCTCCATATTTGGGGTATAGTTATTTAAATTATTATTAATAGCATTATTGGGCAAAATTATTATTTCCTATCGTAAAAGAATACTGTTGTCCTTATTGCCGTAAATTAGGTATATTTTGAATATGTTTACAGAATTCACCGCTAAATAGTCTAAACGTGTACCTACCTCAAAACGTGTTTCCGTTGAAATCTCGAAGTCGATTTTTTTCATGAACACATTACTTTCCCATTATGTACTACGTATGGAGAAAGTAAAAAAATACAAATTCGCTTATGTGCTCGATTTGTCTGTCCCTCCTACCGTTCGTCCGTGTGAGCGATATCTCTAGATTCCTGCTCTATGGAGCAAATAATTCTCTGTATGCGTTGGTTTATGTAGGAGCTTCATACATTAAAACTTAGGAAATATTAACTAGAAAAGTATTAATACAAGTCAGAAAATGTTATTCTTACAAGACAGTATCTGCAGATAAAACGTTTCTGTAATGATTAGAGCATAAAATTTCAAGATTCGATAACCGGGGCTCGATTTCGCGGGAATTTAATTTCAATGTATCGATTTTTTTAATTTTTCAATGTTTTGTCGCTTTCTCACAGGACAGTAATATTTACGTAGGATAATTTTTCTGAATATAAGAAAATAATTGCCTAATATAATTTCTCTGCAATCCTTCCTTCACTTGGCAATAAATTGCGTGACCCTTATTTGTTGCGGATTTATTTTGTTTTATTTGATCGAAGAAAATGCACGCGGAAGAGGACACGAGTGGGAGAAATTGCGCAGAAAGGATGAGATGAAACAACGAATGAAAATAACGGCAAATGTTAGACGAAAAAGTGAAATAAATAAGAGCGGGAGTAAGGGAGAGAGGATGAGAAGAATATGTGTAGGTGTGAGGGCAGGAAGAATCAAGAGGAAAGACGCCGTGAGTGTGGGAAGAGGTTAGGAAAAGGGTTGCGGTTGGGAACGTAAGGAACTTTGAGAGATTTAAAAATTGAGGTAACGTCTCTACCAACAATTATAGTCTGTTCACTATCTTAAGTCTCCTGACCTTGAAGACTTAGCAGCAGCCAATAGGAGACGGTTCGTTTGGGAAGGTAGTGTTACTCTTGCTCTCGAAGCGTTCACATCGGTCTGCGTTGCCATTTCTGCCGCCGTTTCCTTGCTGTTGCTGTTCGTGATTGGGTATCTGTCCTCCTGCGCGAAAGTTATGAGGGGCGATGGAAGGGGAAACGTTCATGATTGGCTACTTGCTCTATGAAGGTCAAGAGACTTAAGAAAGTGAACAGACTAGTTTAGTTCTGGAGGTACGTATATAATCGGGGCCGCGCCGGCCTATGGGTGCAAGGGGTGCATCGCACCCGGGCGGAAACATATTAGGGGAGGAGATTCACTGGCGGAGGCAAGAATCTCTCTTAATGTTGTGTTTTACAAACATACAAACGTCCTTTACCATCCGCTGTGTTTTAAGCTCGTGTGATAGACGCCTTCTAAAATAAAGTATTTTTACGTAATATATCGAGACGATTCGTATACGAGAAAGTTTGCGCAATATGTTTTGCACAATTTATTTCTTAAATTAAATACAGCTTTTTATCTAAAAATCGAAAAAAAATCTGGGCCAGGATACTTTTATAACTCCGTTAGGGGCGGCATAAACTGCTTGCACCCGGGCGGCAAATATGGCCGGCGCGGGCCTGCATATACTCGTAATGTATGAAGTCTCATGTTTAATTAAAATTGGTGGCTTAAATGACAGCGTACATTCTCACATGTGTAGATTTCAGTAGTTATTTACGGCTTATTCCAGTAGTAGTAAGCGCCCAAATAAATTTCAATTGAGGAAGTATCGTTAACCTCTCTATATTTTACTAGTACCATTTAATGCCGATTACAGTAATCAATTAT